>PVKM010014910.1:0-28489 GCA_004027735.1 Carollia perspicillata | reverse complement strand
GAAACATTAATGTACAAATCTACCCACGCACACTTGGAGGGAGGTCTCTGTCCAGCTCTTCGAAACCTTCTTTGGAACAGGGGATTTCGGGAGACATTTCTGAGACTGAAAGGCAATGGAGGGTAGTTTGGAGCTTGAATTCTCATCGAATTGCTTCATGGGGTTTAAGGAACTGCTCCAGGTAATCATAGAGGATAAGGGATCAGCACTCATTCAATTAAACTGTCAGGTGTTAATTGATTGGAGGTAGACAGGAAGAGGGAGGATGTACACAGGGTAAGTCCTCAAGCATAGGGAAATTCTCTAGAGAAGAGCAGAGGCAGACTGGGCAGGTCCATCATTAGATGTGGCATGTGGCATCAGGACAAAGAGAGATGGCCAGGGATTACCGAAAATAAGGAGATATAGCCCATGCAAAGTGGATTTAATGCACCTTTTAAGCTATGACGACTGGCCTCCTCTCATATTTATTAAAAGATACTTAGGGGCTAACTTGTCCTTTTTATGTTTTTAATAATGCCATTAACAGTGTTGTACATACACCCTCATTCACACTTTTAATTCTTTCCTTAGGACACTTATATTTTGAAAGGTTCCTGGCATTGGCATTTAATGCTGAAGTCGACATGTTAGTGTAGGTATTTAGCTGGGTATTAATACGGTAGGAAGAAGGGGAATGAGATGTTAGGCTTACTAAACTGGAACGCTGAATCAGATATTATTAGGACAGCATTCCGTTAAGCTTCCTAGGAAGTTCTAGCATTTACAGGCTCATTCACACACTGCAGGGCATTGCCACTGAGGAGATTCAGTCCTTTGAAAGGACAGCAAATCTCCCCAGGGGTGCTGCCAGCAGGTACAGATTATCTGTGGGAGGAGGAAATTCCTCTGTTCGGCCCACTTGCAGTAGAAGCCAGATGATGTCACAGAACTTTCTGACATAGAAGCTAGAAGTCTAGAGTGAGGGGGCGGTGTTTCTGCTTTCGGGTATGTGCAACAAGAACCAAAATTGTGACATAAAGGGGCAGAGCCTGGCCTAGGAAACACTGGAAAGGTAGTCTGATTGGATAGAGGGTACCGAACCCTAGTAAATCCCAGAAAGGGATTGGTCAGGGTCTTGGCCCAATTCGAGACTGGGAAGAATCAGGAAGTTGGGTTGGATGTTTTGAATGACACCATGATCATTACCAAGAACCCAGTATATGGAGGATTAACAGAAGCTTTAGGGCAGTTGCTGCTAGAGCTGGCCTGCAATCCGTGTCCCTGAGGGTGAATTATTTCCTTTAACTGCAATAAAATCTTGCCACCACATTTACACTTTTCTACACAGGTGTTGGTTGAAATTCCTTTCTTTCAACACTACAGAAGAACTCATTTTCACTGGTAACAGAAACATTATGTCAATATGTTTGTTTGCAAAACATGTTTGTTTGGGTTTTATCAATACCATTTGTTTTGCAACATGTTTGTTGTGGTTTTACCAATACTATTTCGATGATTCTTCCATTGATTCTTACACTGGTACCATATTTTAAATTATTAGAACATAATATGTTTTATTGTATGGAACGCTTCCTTCTATTATTCTCTCTTTAAAATTGTCTTCATGCTTCTCACCTTCATATTGTAAATCAGGATGTCTCAACCTTGGTGCTATTCACATTTAGTACCACCAATAAATTTCTAACCCTGCTTTCTTAGGAGTTCACAGATTTTCTGTTTTCTCCTGAAAAATATGTGTTGTCCACTAATGTTATTTTCATTTTCCACAATGTGAGAAATTTCTTCTGGACATTGGCCAAAGTACGGTTAGGAAGGCAGTACTCTTACTTTGTGAAGTATTTTGTGATTGTGTATGAGTGTATATTTGTGAGTTTCTGTGCTTATGTCTGTGTGTCATAAGATTGTAGATACTGTTACGGGACTTTAAGAAAGACGACGTTAGTGAGACTCCATGTGCAACGCAAGACTCAATATTAAAAAAAAACAAAAACCCGTGAATAGTGGGATACAGGGTCGATTAGCTGTGCAAAGTAAGTCACTGAGACTGAAAATGGTAACCTGTGAGCAGTATGCATGGTTTTGTGGCTGCCAGGCACAGTCAGTATCAGTAAATATTCTTCTGAATAGGTATTTGTTAAAAAAACAGATGTCTCATTTTTTTCTCAGTGTGCTAGACTCTTTGTAAAGAAAGAGTTTATAGAGACCAGTATAGTCAATTTTCCCAGTTTTCAAGTTTGCTATTGACTTTTGGTTGAAGAGTTAAACTAGCTACCAGAAAAAAAAAAGAGTAAACTTTAAAGAAAGTAAGATTGAGATAAAATAAAACTTTGATCTCCAGCCCCATTCAAAAATATGTTTTGCATATACTAGCCCTATAATTAATCCAGAATATTACACACATTTTAACATAACGTTGCTGGGAATATTTTCCTGACTGTTACCACTCTGCGTGTGAGTTTAGAACACCATCCACACTCAGTAGAGGATCACGTCTTACTTTGCCTCCAAACCAGGCAGGACACATTCACCTGTGCGATGAGCAATGTAAATGGGTATTCTATTTCAAAATCTTCAGAATTTTCATTCTTATGTGTTATCGAATATAAACACCAACATGTTTTCAAAGTCTGTCCTGAATTAAAATATTTAGTAATATTCACTGAGATGATAAATTTTAGCCACTGAATATAATATTTGCATTAGCAACAATCATAAACCTTGTAAAGCTTTAGCAGTGCCCTTAACTCTAAAGTGATTTAACTGGAATCCTGATGAATTCTAAGTGACAGAAAAAATTGTCTTTAATGGGTAATCAAGAGTAAAAGATAGGAAATAAAATCACACAGGCATATCTTGGTAAAAAAATAATTTGTAGCAACAATTTTTCGTATAGATGTAAGAATGCTCTTCCCGAAGCAGGACTCGGTGCCTGAGTACAGAAAATTGGATCCGATGTTGTGAGAGTTGTAGGAATTCTAGGTGGTCAGGGTCTGTGAGCTGAAGTTGTTCTCGAGCGTGGGGTTTCTCGTAGCATCTTTGCTACAATTACTCAGATTGCAGCCGTATATAAAGCAGTGCATGAATCCACAAAACTTATTTCCTGTGCTCTTGAAAGTGAACTATAGCAAAAGCAAATTGGTTTTGAGAGCAAAGCAAAGAAAGAAATCTCTCTGGGCCCCAGTTTCATCTCTAACAAACGGCATTCATTTGAGTTTAGTGATAATAAACAACAGACATAACTTAAAGAGTGGCTCAGTTCTGACTTGGGAGAATGCAACTTCAGAGAAATAGGACTAATTTTTAAACACTATTTTAAAAAATACCATAGAGTCTCAATAATTTATTGTTATTTTTTTGGTTTGTTTCTGAAACTGATCATGTATTCTAGAACTACTTGAATGGAGATGGAATTATGCTTTAGGTTTTTTATGTGACCTAATACAAAATAGGTGACTAGCTTAGTATCCACATACTCAAGTTGCCACAAAGTTCTAAATAAGAGACATTTAAACAATCGCTTCCAAAGAGTCATGGCAAAGTCTATCATCTTCACTTCAAAAATATATAACCCCTTGAAAAGCTCTTTCTGTGTAGCCTACATATGAGACAGTAAACGTGCAGATGTAGGGGAAGCTTATATACTGAATATGAAGCACTACTTGTCAGGTTTCACTGATTAGAATATAATTAATTTTTGGAATTCATGACTATGAGTATTGCTAAAATATTTTTCAGGGTATTTCTTCATTAGTTGCATATACAAAAGTACAGTGTTCAGAATGACTAGAGAATAAGTGCAAATAGCTTCTCAAGATCCTGTTATCACCTCTGGTGTTTTTAAATGTATGGGAAGGAAAAGTGTATGAGTTGTAGACCTTACCGATCATGAGGATGCTTTTTCCCATGTATTAGGTGACAGGTTATTGCTTTTAGTGTGTATCTCTATATCCCATTTCCTAATAATATTTATTTTTTGAACTAGGTTTGCCTATAATTATTTATACTACATAAAAGTAGGCTATCACTGAAAGTCAGTAGACTATAGGACATTTTAGAAATATCAATGTATTAACATATATGAACTTAAAATGAATTTAAAAATTACATTTCTTTCTCCATAATCTAGACCATTAGGCAGTGAAAAATTTAAAGGGTGAATCATCACAATTTTATTAGTATTAATATTTTTATTATTTAAAATAACATTTTAATAATATATAGATAGATTTTCTCTATAAATTATGTATATTGTCCAAATCTTAATTTAATTCATGTGGATGTTTATTATTTTTTGTATTTCTACATGATGATTCTTTTATTGTTTTTTCAAAAAAACTTGTTATTTAATTGCAGGTATCCCCATTCTCCCCCATTTCTCTCCCCTGCCTTACTCAGACCCCTACCTTCCACTTTTAATCCTGCCCCTCCCCCATTGTTTTCGTTCATAGGTCCTTTATACGTGTTCCTTGACTATCATTTTTATTGATCTCTTTCCTTCCTTGATCCTGTGTCTTTATACCCATAAGCCCTGAGAAGATATCAAAAATAGGAAATAGGATCAATTCTTTGAAAGATACAATTTGTCAAAATTTACATAAGGAAATAGATAGTGTGATGAGGCCTATACAAGGGTGACCAAAAAAGCCCAGACAAAATTATCTTCTGGAGGGAAAACTCCTTGTAGTATAGGCTTCCCCTACTAGGTCAGCATTCTAGGAACCCATCTGCATCAGTGCACCAGCTGGCATTATTGTGAGACGCTGGGTTTGGCTCCAGTGAATTTTTTTAAGACTCTTTCAGTATATTTACCCATTTCATGATGGGTGATGGGGATGAGTGTACCTGCTCACACCACACTGAGAGTTCAGTAGTTTTTGACCCAAAACAGCATGACCCCTGAGCCCCACCCTCTTTATTCATCTGATCTCACCTTGAGAGACTTGTGTTTGTTTGTTTGCTGCCTTGGATGGAAAAAGTCCTCAAAGGGAAATTTTTGCAATGTGAAAGAGGTGAAACAACAGACAGCAGAAGTGCTAAAAGGCATCAAAATCGATGAGTTCAAAAACTATTTTGAGCAGTGGAAAAAACATCTCATTAGGTGTATTACATCAAATGTAGAGTACTTTGAAGGTGATTGAAGTTTAAATAAGAATAAATATACAAATTTTATAAATAAATAAATTCTGGGTGTTTTGGGTCCCCCCTTGTATTTATTAGAGAAAGTGAATCAATATTAATAACCTTCCAAACAGAAAACACTAGCCCAAGAATGATTCACAGATGAATTTTACCAAACATTTAAAAAACTTATATATCAGCTCTCTACAATTTCTTCCAGAAGATGGAAGTGAAAGGAATATTTCCTAACTCATCTCATGAGGCCAAACTAATACCCAAACCAGGAAAAAGCTTTATAAGAAAAATGCAGACCAATATCTCTCATGAACGTAGATGCAAAAATCCTTAACAAAATACTAGAAAAATGAAACCAACAATATATTAAAAGACTGGTACACCATGACCAAGTAGACTTTATTCCAGGTGTGTAAGGCTGGTTGGTTGAACATTTAAAAATCATCACATCAACAGACTAAGGAAACAATCACATGATCATTTCAAAGGATGTAGAAAAAGCATTCAGCAAAATTAAGCACCTTTTTATAATTAAAACTCTTAGTAAATGAAGAACAGAGAAGGGAACTTCCTCAACTTGATTAAAAATATCTATGAAAAACCTTTAGCTAACATCATACTTAATGGTGAGACTTGAAGTTTTCCCATGAAGATCAGGAACAAAGTAAGGATGTGCCCCTCACTACTCCTTTTTAATATTATACTGGAAGTACTAGATAATGCAATAAGGCAAGAAAACAAAAGGTATAGGGATGGGACTAGAAGAACTAAAATTTTCTTTGTTCACAGATGACATGATTGTCTAGGTGGAAAACATGAAAAGACTGACAAAACAACAACAATAATTCCTGGAACTAATAAATAATTATAGCAAGGTTTGAGGACACAAAGTTAATGTGTAAAAGCCAAAGGCATTTTTATATGCTGATAACAAACAAGTGGAATTGAAATTAAAAACACAACCTCATTCCAACAAGTACATGAAAAGATGCTCAACATCACTAATCATCATGGAAATATAAATCAAAATCACCATGAGAGAGCACCATACATCTGTTAGAATGGCTATCCTCAAAAAGACAAGAGCTAACAAGTGCTGGCAAGTATGTGAAGAAAAGAGAATCCTTGTGCACTGTTGATGGGAATGTAAATCAGCATAACCACTATGAAAAACAAAATGGAAATATCTCAAACAAAAATAGAACTACCATATGATCTAGTAAATCCCACATCTGGGAATATATCCAAAGGCAATAAAAATATGATATTGAAGAAAAATATGCACTTCCTGTTAGTTGCAGCATTATTCACAATAGCCAAATAGACAACCTAAATGTCTATCATCAGTTATATATAAAATGGAATATCATTCGAACATGAGAAAGAAGAAAATCCTGCCATCTTTTTACAGCAATGTAGTGGGCCTTGACATTATGATAAATGAAGTGAGTTAGACTGCAGGAAACAAATACTGCATTATGTTACATGCGAAATCTAAAAAAGCCAATCTTGTAGAAACAGACAGTAGAATGGTGCTTTCCAGGGACTCAGAGGCAGGGGAAAGGGGGAGATTTTACTCAAACAGTACAAACATCCAGTTAGATGATGAATGTTTTGGGGACTTATGGCAGAATATTGTGATTATAGTTAATAACATGGTTATATACTTGAACATTGTTCAAAAAATTATAAATGTTTATTTTTTATCAATGTGGTATGTTGGAAGTGTTAGCTAATGCTATGGTAGTAATCATTTTGTAATATATAAATATATCCAACTGACATTAAATACATTAAACTCCAATTATATCTCAATAAAGTTAGAAAAAACTCCACAGTGCCATTTCATTATTGCACCCTAAAATAAAACATTTAAGTACAAAGTAAAATATGTAGAAGGTATATATGTAAAAACCACAGTATTTACATGAATAACATAAAATAATTAAATAAATGGAGATATTTTCCATGTTCATGGATAGAAAAACAATATTGTCAACATGTCAATTTTCCCCAATTTGATCTATAATTTCAATGCAACCCCAATAAAAATCTCAACAAGTTATTTTATGGATGCTGACAAACTGCTTTTAAAGTTTATATGGAGAGAGAAAAGATCCAAAGTAACCAACACAATATTGAGAAGGAAGAACAACTTTGAAGAATGAAACTATTCAACTTCAAAACAATGCTAAGGTAGAGTACTCAAGATGGGGTGGAACGGGCAAAAGAATAGAGAAAAAGATCAATGGGTCAGATTAGAGAGCCCAGAAATGACCCACATAAGTATTGTCAATTGATCTTTGACAAAGGAGCAAAGGCAGTACAATGAAGGGAAGATAATATTTTCAATAAATGGTGCCAAAGCAACTAGACATCCACTTGCAAAAAATGAAACTACACACAGATCATCCACTCCTCACAAAATAAAGGATCAGAGATATAAATGTAAATGAAAAACTATAAAATCCTAAGGATGCTTATTCAACTCTATATAACGACTATTATTTTTCAGATTACAAAACAAAACAGAAAGCATTTAGTCAATGGCTTACAGGATGGTCATTAAAATCAAAAGCCCAGCTTCTCAGCATTGTCACAGGTCAAACTCAGACACTATCAATTGGTAAGTGGTCTCTGCTGGGTGGTATTGGCAAATTATCATGGCAAGTATATTTAGAAAACTGCAGTACATGACTTAGTTATGTTATCTAGTTAGGATTCTATTTGAGAACTAATTTAAATGATGTACAAAACTAGAGCAAAGAGTAGATACCTTTTAAAATTTTGATCATTTATTTTACAACTCCTTGGATAGTCATTTGAATTATGTAAAACGAAAATTTCAGTATTCTTTAAGACATTTTTCTAGTTTTGTTCATTTCTCTATGAGACACTATTATTTTTATAAGATGAATGTAACTGGAAGGTCATAGATATTATTATAAATAGAAATGGTCATAATAGTCAGCTTTAATTGCTTACCCTATGGGATGGACTCATGTTGAGCCTTCCTACATAGTGTTTTCCCTTTAGTATTGGGTAGACAATTTCATACATGATGTCAGATCACTGATTTTATAATAACTGAATTACAAAGAAAATTATTGCATGTATTCTATATGTTGTACTCTTGATAGTCCACTATCTCATACCACCCTATGAGGCAGAATTCAGGAAGAGGCCTACCTGCCTCAAATCTCTCACTTTTTCATTTACTTTAGTGACTTATTTTGTGATTCCAAGTCACATGTCAGAATGCATCTTGTGTCATTCTTATTCTGATAAGGAAGTATTTGACATTTCAAAAAATGACTTTCATGTAATCACCATCAGAATATATAAGGACTTTTTAATGGAAAAAATACAAATGCCTTTTTATTCAATCTGTTGGGTTATTTTTCCTAATAAGCCATTAAATGAGCTGCAAAATTTCAGCAGATAAAGTTTAACTTGGTTTGCTCAGTGCATTTGTCTTCAGATATTGCTTGAAATAGCATGAACATGGCAATCAGGCACTCAAAGCTATTGCCTACTATCTGACATGATATGAATAAAGTAGATATTACATTATGCATATGAAAGATGATTTCAAGGGTAAATTGAATTTTGTTTTTCTTAGGACTTAGTGCTTTAAAGAACTATAATGTTGGAGATGGAATACAGTCTTGCAACACAAATTGAAATATGAAAAATGATCAAAAGCAAAAAATCTAGTAAGAAAAAAGGTGGATGGTTAGAATAAAAGGCAATGAAGACACCTGCCTGTGCCCTTGTTTCCTCTGCAGCACATGTAGGAATTGCTTGAGAGGACTAATCATCTACTGTCATACTGGCCTTCCTTTGGTTCTCTAACACACCAGTTCAGTCTGTGTGTTTTCCTCCTCCTGAAACACTGGCTTATGTATACATGGCTGGCACCTTCACTTTCATTAGGATCCTACTCAAATATCACTTCATTAATGAAGTCTTCTTTACTAACTCTATGAAAAGAGAAGTCCCAATGACGTGGCCTTCTTTATTCCCATATTGTCTTCATTTTTCTTCTTAGCAGTTATCACTTTATGACCAATTCATGTTCTTGTTTTTATACAATGCAAGTATATCTTTCCTGCTAAAATGTAATCTTCATGAGTGTGGGGACTTTATACTTTTATTCACTGCTGTTGCTCCATCTTCTATCACAATACCTGACACTAGTACCCTGTAAGCTTTTTTTGTGAATGGATGAGTCAGGACTGTTGCAGTGCACCAAGGGTGGTGTGGATAGATCAAGACAGGAAACAAAGTTGGACTGTGTCCACAACTAGGGAGGCCATGCTTCTGAGGCTTGCAGTTTCAACTTACCTAACTTAAATAACTTTGCCCAATTGTTTTACAGTTAAGATTTCATCCAAAAGGTCTGCAGGTATTAGCAGGCATGAAGTTTTAAAGGGGATGTGAGTGAAGACGCTGACAAAATTTTCCGGTTGAAGACTTCTTCCATCTCCTACCATATCTCTCTGAAAACCATCTGCGAGGAGAGATAGTTAAGTCACTTAAAATTGAGTTCATTATGTGCCAGTTCCTTATGGATTTGGTGATGTGAGGATCAAGTATTTAGCATCTGATGATCTCTCTCAGATTGAGGAAAAAGAAGATGCTATAAAATAATATCAGGAAATTGAACACCAGGTTTACTAGATAAATATTGTATAATTCCTACAAATCTCGAGTGCACATTTGAAGCCTTTCGTTATGAAGAGACAAAGCCTGAGCCCAGTTGGCTGATTTTCCGTGGTGTGTTTTGGGAGCACTGGCAGGATGGGGAGAGCTGGGTGGGTTTATCTAGGGGTTAGGGGAACGTTTAACTGGTAAGTAACCATGGGTGGAGGAAAATGTAATACAGTTGAAGTTCTTTGCACACAAGTGGTTCTATAATAGCCCACAGTATCTGAAATAGAAAAGGAGGGAAGTAAAAATAGAGAAAGCTAATACATAGTGAAGAAGTTAATTTGAATCTGCCTCTAAAACCATACTGTTTGACCATAAATCGTGGTCTCAAAAATGTATCTACTGATGGTCAGTATTTTAACCCTTGACAAAATAATTTAAACATATTTTTATAGATATGAAAAATATTTAAAGCATCACTTGCTAAGTTTGTGATATATTTTATCTTCATTCCTAAGCTCTGGATATGCAAGTTAAATCATTAATGAGCTCATAGTCTAATGAGAAGGACAGACATGTAAAGGATTTAAAATATTAAGCACTATACAAAACTATGATAGAATGCAGAGAAAGAAAATTGGCCATAATGCCCTCTCCAATCATTAGCCAGCATAATATATACATAGTTCTATTAAAGGTATGTGTGGAGTTAGCAAGGATATGCACGTAAAACAGCTTGCAAATATTTGTGACTCATTTATTTCATTCAGGAGAGGTTAGGAGCCATTTAAAAGCACTGACTTTTAAACCTGAAAAGCCCTGTAATAAACCTGAATGTCTGCCTAGCCTGCCCTGCAGGTATTTTATGGACGTGGAAATTTCTGACTTCCAGAAAGTATGAAAGACTTTTATAGTTTGCAAATATTTACCAGTCTTTCTTTGTTGTGCCTCTACTCAAATCTAAAGGAAATAATAGAGGGGATGACTTGAGTATTTTGCTGACTTCGGACATCATATTTCATTAAACATTGGAGTATACCTTGTGTTCACATGCCATCAGTGCAGAAATCAATGCTGGGGATGCAATGAAACTGTGTGTAAAACGGTCTTTGCATAGAAAGGAAAAGCAGTAAATACAGGTCAGCTCTGCTGCTACATGTCGTTGATGTAAGTGCTGTTTTTTAGGTTTCATGTGCTTTCTCAAATATGTTTCTTCCTTTTTTTATTCACTCTATACTCTCCTAGAGTGATTTTACTCATTTTCATAAGTTTCATTACCACCTATCTGCTAACAATTCTCAAATGTATGTCTTTAAAGCCTAAACACAAAGCTAAATCTCTGAAGGAAAGTCTAGGCTTGATCTACATACACACAGAGCGAGTTGGAGCTTGTTACCTGATAGATGGTGTGTAAAAGTGATTGTCTTAGCTTGGGCTGCTATAAGGAAATACCATAGACTAGGTGACTTAAACAACAGACATTTATTTCTCACAATTTTGGAGGCCGCAAAGTGCAAGCTCAAGGTGCCAGCAGGGTTGTGTTCTGATGAGTGTTTTCCTGGCATGCAGACAGGTGCCTTCTTGCTGTGTCCTGAAGTGGCAAAAAGAAGGAGTTCTGGTGTTTCTTCCTTTTCTTATAAAGGCTGTAATCCCATCATAGGGGTGCCATCTTCATGACCTCATATAAACCTGATTACCCCCCAAGTCTCTGGCTCCTAGTACCATCATGTTGTGGGGGAAGGGCTTCAACAGAGGAATTTTGAGGGGACACAAACATTCAGTCCTTAATAGTGATTAAAGATAAGTTGAACTTGAAATTTTGCCATTGGGCCATATCTAGAAATATCTAGTAACCACATTTTTAATTGAACTACAAAATATTCAATGCAAACTCCTGGTCTCCCATTGCTTCCTATTTGTACAAACGACTCCATTATGTACCTAGCCACTCTTCCTGGAAACTAGAGGTTATCTTTCAATCCTGTCTCTGTCATCTAACACAGAGTCTTAGACAATCGATCATAAATTCACCTATCCAAAACATACCTAGATTCCACCTACTTTTTTCTGTCTTTGGTACTACAACTTCGGTCCCATTCGCACTGCCTCTCTCTCCATTCCAGTAATCGGTCTCAGAGTAACCACTCTCAAAAAGATGGCACCCTGCAAAAGATTGTGGATGGTGTTCCTGCTATCTTTGTCCAGTTACCGACATTTTATGGGTAAACCTTCTCATCCCCTCCCAATTTACACTCCATTCCAATTTATACTATACAAAAAGGTAGAGAAAAGTTTAAGAATAAACACTTTCATGTGTTATTTGCTCCTTCCCTGCTCCATTTAAATAATTCTTCATATGTTTTAATCAGAATATGATGGACATGGGGTCTCATTATTAGTTGATAGTTAACTATGATTTAAAGTAAGCAAAAGGGTTCATTTATTTTTCGTTGGCCTCCGACTCAGATTGGTAGGGTGGCCAACGTGCTGTTCTACTTTCTCTTTCTAGGCCCTTTAATATCTGGATAGGATTGGGACTCAAAAGCAGTTGGAGGTTCAGTAATGCTAAAGGGGCTAAAGGCCTCGTCTGTTGTACTGCAGGTGGGTGCCTAGAGTTGGCTTCTTTCACAGTGCTTTCTGAAGATGGCCGCTCCTCTGTGTGTGGCTCCAAAGGGACTGTCACAGCCCTTCAAGGTCACCTCCTGTGACTCAGCCTCTTTCTCCTCACTTAGGTGACAAAACTATCTCACCTTAAATAGTGTCAAAGCAGCTAATGGCCTTGGTGTCAGGGCTATTTGCTCTTGTTTTAAAAATATGTAAAACCCTTTATTGGAAAATCTGTTCCTGTTTTATAGTGCGTCATGCTCTTCAAATACCTTTTCAAATTGTCTCAAGACCATAAAATCTTGACCTTTCTTGCTTGTCCTTTAAGAAATTGAGTATATTTGGACCCGTGTTCTAGAGTCATGGCCTGTACATTACATAGTTTTCTATTAAAAATTTACAATGAGAGAAAGACAGAGACAGTTTATATTGGAGTCAGAATAACAACACCCAGTCCCATTAATGGTTAGTTAGAAACATATCTGGTAATATCACTATGCACTAAAAAGGTAAATAGCCCAGAGAGAATTGAAGGTTTTAAAAACTATCAATAGAAATGTGGGAAAACTGCTTATTAGAGAAATGTGTCAACAACCTTGATCATTGTTTAGATTTAAGTTGATTTGTAGTCTTTGGGATTTAAGTCTTCATTGAATTTTCAAAGTGTCAGTAGCTTATCTTTGCTTAATCAAGTGTCTATATCACTAGTCCTAGGGCGTTCAAAGTCTTCTACCTGTTACATACACAAACATATATATCTTGGGATACTTATTAGTCTTTTTTCAAATAACTGTTCCAGGGATATGAAAAATCTAAGGAGCAAATTTGCATGTTTCTATTTTAATAATAATAATGATAGTAATAACTAATCAACTTCTAGAATATGCCAGAAATGTTGCATGCATTATTTCTAAATCTTAACACAACCCTGCAAGGTAGGTGTGTGGGTGATATAATATTTTGAGGTATCATGATATTTTCCCCCTGTATTTCCCCTTAACACTTCCACCCACCACAAATTTCATGTAAGTAAAAGGTGAGACTTCTGTTTATTATTTTGAATGAATATTGGGATGACATAGAATACAGAAGGCCCCTGCGAACATTGCTAAGCCCCCCAAATGTGAGAAGATTGAGGCATAGACAAAACTGACCACAAATGAAAAAGGGGGAAATATTCCTCTAAAACTGGAAAGCGTTTTTCCACTGTGTGAGGGAGGTGGTGAGAAGGAAGTTTTGGGGTCTCAGAGTACAAGAAACATATCCTTAGTTTCCAGAAGAGCAGCCAGAGGACCAGCAGCAGTTCCACAGGAGAAATGGCTACAAGATCGATCCATTTGGGCAAATGGGATCACTGGCAACCTCAAAGGAGATCCCAGTGCCTGAGCTAGAGCCTGGACTCAGCAGAGATCTTCCAGGTCCTCAAGTTCATGTTAGTGAGGAGAAAGGTTGAACATGTCAGCATAAATTACTCTAGGGTCATATGATGTCTGGCTTGGAACTGCATAGGAGTTTAAAATAAGGACACAGATTCTGAGAAAGGGATAGAAATACCCTCTCCCTAAAAGGCATTGAATAAAATGGGACTGGGCCAGTTCAGTGTGGTAACTGTTTCTTGACTCTGTTTCTTATAATAATTAAGGAAAATGATTAAAAATGCAGGAGGTGTTTAGAGATTATATTTAATTGAATGAAATTAAACAACAGCAGTGATTTAAAGACCTAATCACTTCATTCTCCTATAACAGTACCCTCTGGCTAGCTTATATTGTTTTTTTTTATGTATTATGTATATATTGTCTGAAACCTGATCTGATCAAACTCTTTTTTTAAAAAAATTTATTTTAATTGTTGTTCAAGTACAGTTTTCTGTCTTTTACTCCCATCCCAGCCCAGCCACCCATCCCTTCCCACCTCCCTCCCATTTCCACCCCCCTGATCAAACTCTTTAACTAATTGAAAGCATACTAGAGTTAGACATTGTAAAGAAAGGTAATTTTTCAGGATTCCTTTCTGTCATGAATTTAGTGAACAATGTTTGTTTTTCATGTTAGGAAATGCAATTGCAGCAGCTAACAATCATTATAATGCATCGTAGAGCATGAGTTGTGGTGTGCCTATAAATTTCCGCCCTAATGTATTTCTGTTATATTTTTGCTTACAAAGATTTTTCTGTCACTTCATTTTATTGAAATCAAATGATGTTATTTACCTTTTAGTGATGCAGTAAAAAATTGCATTTGTAAGCTACTATTATTCAAATTGAATTTTCCTATAGAATGCTAGAGGTCTTTAGTGCAGATCATTTTGCACGTAAATGTAAAACAAATGCTAAAACTGTGACATGTACCCCATCAGACTAATAATTGAGATGGTAATTGGTGATGTGCAAGGCACTGTTGAGTCATCGAGTGACACAAGATCTCAACAAATTATCCTGAAAGTGAATGATAGCAACAGTGGTTACCATCACTGAGTGCATGCCAACACAATAACATCCCATAATGATCTGTATCCTTAGCAGCATTACATGAATACTTTTGGATTTTTAAAAATATTAGCATGTATATTTTGAAAAGTAATTCAGAAAAGTGACTATAAATTAAGCCCCACCCTGGAAGAGATGATTGGTCCTGACTGATATGAGTTATTTATATGTGTAAACACATTTAGAATTATTTCTAAGTAATACTAATGTTTGGTGCCATTCTGAAATTGCGAAGTATCTATGGGGTATGGTAAATATTTATGTAAATTCTCAGCTGGATCGTTATGGTTTCCTTGTGTTTTTGTGTGTAAGTGGTGACCCTGGTTCTGAGTTAGAAGGTTCCTGCAAAATAAGCAAAACTGAGGAAATATATGGAATTATGTACTTTATGTGAAGTTCCTTATTCTGAACCCTCTGACTGGAAAAATATTCTAAACGAAGTGAATGCTGCTTTTGTTCCAGAGAGTTTTGTTAGATTCTGAAATGACCACAGTTGTTTCTCATCCCTACAATAGACACCGTTTTGCAATGTGATTTAGCTGCTAGCTCCACTTGAATTTGAATCTGGTCCACAGATGTGCTTTGGCTAACGGGACTTTAGCAAATGTAATGCAAGCAGAGCCCCTTGTCACTAACCCTTTCTGGCCACTGAGAACCCTTCTCCCACCATGTGGTCAAAGTGAATGACAGGCAACATGGAGTGAGGCCCTTGCTGTCCCCGCCCATGAGTGAAGCCAGGTTAGTCCATTTAGCCGAGTCAGCCAGCCAGGAACAAAAGAATCTCTGGATGAATCCACAGAATGTGAGAAATAGTATATGCATGTTATTTTAAACCACTACATTTTGATATGGTATGTTATGCATGCTAAGCTGATAGGGTTCTATTTCAGTAGGAAGTGGAGTACTGTAATAGTGCAGTACAAATACTCTATCTCCCGTTTGTAAGCCTGTCTGACCATGTGATTGGATTCCTAAAGACTCTAAAGACTTAAACTCAGATGAAAAGTTCAAAAACTTTGGGGTACGTATAATTCCTTTGCTCTCATAATTATGATTGCTGTCCTCCAACACTAATTTGTTAGTTTAAATTAATAACTCATTTGCTTCGGGCAATTACTTTCCTTTGATATTCATTTTTAGTAAGAACACTTTCTGTATCTGTGGGTGTATTAGATAAGGCTCCCCCCTAGCTATGGTGCCATGCTGCTCCATGCAGTACGTCCTTCTTAGGTCTGCTGCTCTCCTGAACTTGAGTTTACTTGGGTTATACCTCAGGCTCTTTCTGGTCTGCTATAATTTTGTACCCTTCTCTCTTGGTGCCTTGGATACTACCTTGAATTCTTGGGCTCAAGCATCTGGCTCGCAAGGTAATTTGAGGAAATACATCTTTGGGGGAAGCATTATTATTACCTCGACTTACATGAAACCATGCTAAGCAATGAACATTGTGTTATGACTTCAAGTGTATTTAGTTATTCCTTTCTAAACATGTTGTCATTGTGCCCAATTTTTTTTCATTAAATTCACTTATGGAGCATTTGCTAATTCTGTATTAGAAAGAGCCTCTTGGTATGCTAGCATAGGGAAAGCACAAGAACATGGAACTCAGCGAGGAGTGTATGGAAAGGAGAGGGACGGGGTGGAGTTACACAGAAGAACATGGAGATATTCAGAACATGGTGAAGTGGTTATAAGCATAGATTTGGAATAACAGACATGAGGGTTCAAATATTAGTTTCACTACCTACTTTTTATCTATATGACCCGGGACATAAAATTCTTTGAGCTTCATTTTTGTTAAATTTGGAAGCTAATGCATAGTTTGAAAAGTCATTTGGAGGCTCACTTGAGATGTGTGGGAAGCACTTACAGTATCCCCTTGGAGCTACAGGGCCTCAAAACACGGATGCTGATGTCTGTGCTTCATGTCAGTGGGTGAAGCTATGAGGAAAAGGCTTTGGGAATTCCTGGATAGAGAAAAAAAAAGAGTGATGATGTGGTGAGAAAGGGTAAGATTAAAGAAAATGTTTGCTTCCTTTGTAGTTGTATTTATTAATATATCTAATCCATGTCTTAATGTATCAAAGATCTATGTTCTTGGAAAACAAATAAGAGGAAAATATGTGAATTGAAGTATGTAAATTTTTACTTTGTTATAAGAAAAAAATTAAGTTTTTTAACCATGGAAGAATTAAGTCTGGGAATCGTGTACTGAGGGAGGTTGCAAAGTCTACGCGTGTGTGTGTGTGTGTGTGTGTTTATTAAGATTGGTCTGGAACAAGTGCAGCCATTGTTAATGTAATGAGAACAGTTCGCATAACATTGATGTAACGTAGTAGCTGAGGAGAGTGGACTGGAATGAGCATGTGTGAACAAAGATTGCTTCACTGTACTACTGGTCAGTGGGGATGGTAGACACCATTGAGTGAGCATGTGTACTATGTAGCTGTCGCATTCGAAATGACTAAGCAAGTAGAGCAACGGATCTGCATCAAATTTTGTGTTAAGCTTGAATATTCCTCCATGGAAACTATTCAGATGATTCAGAAGGACACAGCTATGGGAAACTGGTGATTGGCAGCTTCACCATGACAACATGCCCCCTCATATATCATGTCTCATGTAGAGATTTTTTATGGTACATCAAGTCATCCAGGTGACTCAGCCCCTTGACAGCCCAGATATGGTGCCCTTTGACTCCTGGCTTTTCCCCCAACTAAAATCACCTGTGAAAGGGAAGAAATTTCAGACAGTCAATGAAATTCAGGAAAATACGATGAAGCAGCTGCTGGAAATTGGGAGAACTGTGTGAGCTCCCAAGGTGCCTATTTTGAAGGGGACTGAGGTGTCATTGTCCTGTGTACAATATTTCTTGTATCTTGTATCTTTTTCAGTAAATGTCTTGATTTTTCTTATTGCACGGCTAGATACTTTCTGGACAGATCTTGTATGCTGGGAAATTGTAGATGAATAAACTTTAAGAGATTTATGAAAACACTGCTCTGCATCACATTATTATTTAAATTAAAGAAATAGCATTTGAGTTTCTCAGTTTTACCCAAACTTTAAAAGACTGTAAAGTATTTTATAAGAAAAGGCAGTGATGTTGAACAAAGATGTAGAAGCTATGTATATGAGAAGATTTATGATCTTCGATTGCATTTTAAACAAATCTAATCACAGTTTATTACTATTTACTAATTGTTTAACTTTCAATCACCTTAAAATATTTAAATTAGTAATATTTTCACTTCTCAGGCTAATTTTTATAGTAGAGCTATATATGTTCATAGCAAGATAGATATTTGTTTCAAGAAGGCAACAATATAAAACTTTCATTTAATTCATTGACTATATGCTAAATGTGAATTTTTAAATTAGTATAAACTGTTTGAAAATTTGAGGACCCACTCTCTTCATATCTATAGAATGCTAATATCAATAAAGTAAAATGGGTATTGTAAGACAATGAAATTCTTTTCCTCAGTAGCTGACCATCTATCAGAAGAACTTAAACACACCTAATTCAGTTCATTACTAAGGAGTATTTAGGGCATGGAAATTGGAATGCTGTCGAATGCAGTAATAGCTGAAGTTGAAGTGAATAATGATCAATTCTTCAATGGTTCATTGTATTTCTATATAAAGCTTAATTTCATTGATAAGAACTTTGCTTTAATAGATAGGAATTTCAATGAAAATGATTTTGTGTCACTTGTTCTCTACAAAATACATATGTATATTATAATTATAAGCACTATAAATATAATTGAAAGCATTTTGGTTTAGCACAGCAAAGCTTATGGTATTAACTAGAAATAATCTCTGACAGTGGGACTTTGACAGAATGGCCCCTGACCCCTCTGCAGAGCCTCCAAGAGCACCATCAGTCTCAGGGACTTGACTTTCGTATGTTCAGAAGGAGTCAGCATTTCTGCAGTTGATGAGTGAAATGGAATAAAGGTTTTAGAATTAGGTACCTCATTTTTTTCTTTATTGTTGACATTTATTGCTTTTGCTAGTGTCCTGTTCACTAAGATCCTGATAATGTGGCAATCAGAGTATTTGATACTATGTTCCATTTTACTCTTGTACAGTCTAATATATCTTCCATAGTTCCATGGCCAAAAACAATCTGCCCAAGCACAGAAAAATTATGACATTTCTATACTTTCTGAATTAAGCAACTAATAATATAAATTTTGTTCAATCTGGATTTCCTTAAATTAAATTATTAAACACTAATAAAACACATTAACTTTATAGCACAGGCATATTCAAGACTTGTCTGGGAAGTGTCATTCCAGTTATACAAGACAATATATCCAACAATTCATTTGTTCATTTGATAAGTCTCACCCATGACCTACTATGGGCAAATGATCAGGGCAGACATTGAGAATGCAGAGGAAGCCCAGCTCTGCATACAGGTAGAGAAGCAGGCAGGAAAATCTCTACTTGCAAAACATCGTGACAAATATTCACAGATTCCTGCAGCAAGAAATGTGGAAGCACAAAAAATGGTGTAATTAACTATATTTGGAAAATCAGTGAGAAATTTGTGTGAGTGTGTGCATGTGCGTGCTCCCACACGTGTGGCTGGGGGGGTCTGTTTGAACTTAGTCTAGATGTATGATATGATAATCTCCAAGTGAACAGATGAAGTTGGGCTGGTAAAGAAGTGCAGTGTGTAGCAATGGTAGATAGTGGTGAAGGACTTGTAGTTAGGAGTTGGACAAAGTTAATTTGAATCCCAGTGTTATCGCTTAATCCCTGTGTAACCTTGGCATGTTACTTAATCTCTCTGAAGACAAATGGAAGTAAAATAATACATATTTCATGAGCTTCTTATGATGATCAAGAGACCTTCTTATAAAATACTTAGCAGTGCAGCTTACTTATGATAAACAATCAACTAGTTATAGCTAATTACTGCATTTTATATTGGATTGGGAGCCAGTAGGTATAAGTTAGATATTGATGCACCTAATGAAAGAAACTGAGAACCAAATTTGTTAAGTTGAATGTAACCTCTAGAAGAATTAAAAATAGAACAAGATGTATATACCCTATTTAAAAATCAATAGCAACAAAATCATATAATTCATATAGCAAAAGTAATAACTTTAATTAAACATGAAATTCTTAAAACATAAAGTTACATAGGAGAATAACGCTCACATATAGCAGTCATGGAGGTCAACATGAGTTGAACTCTCCTGTCAGAGATAGAGGTACTCACGTGGTGTCAAAAATTAAGATTCATTATATGCTTTGTAAGCAAGATACATATGAAATAAAAAAACAGCCAGGTTTCTAATGATAAAACATAAGTCATTTGAACTGAAATAAAGGATATAAATAATATTAGATGAAATAAAAGTTAGGACCAAAAGAATTAAAATAGCACATTTTTTCTTGAATGTCCATTTAACCAGTGCTCTTGGCCAGAACACCTATGAGTGGCATTTGTACGTGGGCTGCATTTCTTCAAGAGTTCCAAGGTCAAGCATCCAGAGCGAAAGAGCCAAGTAAAAACCAAGCCACCTTCTATGACCTATCCTTGGAAGTTAGAGTCACTTATCCAGTATTGCATCCGTGAAGGCCATCACAGATGGCCTTCTGTTTCCTGTACAAAGGGAGGGGAGATTGCCTTCACCTCCTCTTTTTTATTGAGTTTATCGGAGTGACATTAGTTAATAAAATTATATAGGTTTCAAGTGTACAATTCCATAATACATCATCCGTATATTGCGTTGTGTGTTTACCACCAGAAGTCGAGTCTTTCATCACCATTTATCCCTGCTTTATCCTTTTCTACTTCCCCCTTCCCTCTGGTAATCACCATACTGTTGCCTGTATCTATGAGGGTTTTTATTTATTTTTTTGCTTAATCCCTTCACCTTTTTTTGTCCGACCTCCCTACCCCCTCTCCTCTGACAACTGTCAGTCTGTTCTCTGTATCTACCTGTCTGTTTCTATTTTCTAGTTAGTTTATTTTGTTCCTTAGATTCAGTGACTAAGTCCTAGAAGAGTGTGTGGACTCAGGAGTATTGCTCTGGCCATTTTGGGAAACCACAATCTGCCACGGTCCCACCATCTGGTAATAACAATCCACAACCGTCAGGAAAGCAAAATACACTCATTCATTCTGGCAGGACTCCTCCAATGTCTCATTCCATTATGGCAGCAGGCTATACCAGTACTGAATGTTATCAAACGACTGATGTTTAAGAGTAGTTGAGGTTGGTAGAAGCTAAACCAATGGAATCAACTCAGAAACTGTTTGAAATAATCTGAAAATACAGTAAGATAGCAAGTTAAAACATGCAAAAATCACTAACACTCTTTACTAAGCAATAGCAAGTTTGCACTTAAGATACACAAATTTTCTTTATAATGGCATATAAAAGCAGTGTTAAAGATATGTTAATATTCCCTAAGAATAGATTGTATTGTTAATAATATTAATGGGCCCTAGACACTTATTTGCAAAATACGATTAGGGAAATTTTAATATCAATGATACATGGTAAGCTCTTAAAAAGAAATACAATGAATATACCCAAAGGGAAAAGAGCAAAAGACATGAAGAAAGCATGACTGAGAAAAGAGAAATAAATGTTGGTTCTCTATTGCCAGTCAATCTCCTCTGTTCAGCCCAACTGCTTCTGTTCTTTCAACAGGTATTGATTCCTAATAAATATCTTGCACCCCAAGTTTAATTATAGCATTAGGTTCCCGAGAGCCCAAACCGTGACAGTGATGCACATGTGTGCATATGAGTCTCGTTTCTGAAAAGAGTTTTACATTCTTATGCGTCTTCTGTATCCAAACAGTTTTACAACGGGTGATTTATCCTAAGGAAATAATACAACATTTCTTAGGACTTAAGTTGTGCATGCAGGATTTTCTTAGTTTATATTAAAAGTGGAAAAAGATAATTGTTTAAGTGACTCACACGTGGGGATTCATTAATTTAAATTAATGCAGTTAAGAAAAATGTTTTGGGTATGCATATTTATTTACTTAAAAAGAAGCTTATCAGCTTTAAGTGAAAATCTTAGGTCGTATATAACAGTATGTCTGAATGAATGCAAATATTTTTACATTTATATGTTCATTTTCATTATGTAATATTTATACATTTTATGGAACATTCATATACTTATATTTATTTGTGTGCTTTAGATCTGTACATTTATGTAAATTATACATATGTACATTATAGAAAATAATTTAAGAGAAAAAGACTTATGGGGTTTATTATAAAATGTTTTGGTGTTCATGTGTGATGGTGGAATTGACTATTATCTTCTTCTTTGTGATTTTCTTTACTTTTGAATTTTTCTACAATAGTCGAGTTATTTTTAGGTGTAAAAACACACACAAACAGATATTTAACCACCCTTTTGTTTTGATGTTGGTCTACTTACTCTTGCCAAATTTGTTCACCTAAATTTGCTTTGTCATTTACAATAGGTGTGTGTGTGCATGTATATGAATGCCTAGTATTAAAGAGACTAGTATAACCAAAGCACAGTTTCTGGTAGAAGTTACTTTACATTGCTATCAGAAAGGTGAGAATTTGTGTGGTATATTTAATATGCAGCATAATCAAAGTGCTGTTATTTGGTGAATTATTACTACACTGTTCACCAAAACCCCTTCACTTCGATATAGTACACTATTTTTTTGAACAAAAAAATTTTTGAACATTCATTGATGTTATGCTCTGCTCAGAAAACAACTCAAGGGCCCTGGCTGGTGTAGCTCAGTGGATTGAGTGTGGGCCTGCGAATCGAAGGATCGCGGTTTGATTCCCAGTCAGGATACGTGTCTGGGTTGCAGGCCAGTTCCCAGCTAGTGGACGCATGAGAGGCAACCATACATTGATATTTCTCTCTTTCTCTCCTTCCCTTCCCCTCTAAAGATAAATAAATAAAATCTTTTAAAAAACCAACTCAAAAAGTTAAACAAAAAACTGTTAGAGACTATCTAATTTTTACTTGGAAAAGTCATTTTATTTATATATATATATGATCATTTGTTTTTTATTGTTAAGTATTGCCAAAGCCAAATTCCTGATATCTTCAGGGAATCAGAATACCTACTTATCTTCTTGTAGGATTTTGTGTTTTATTCTGGTTTATTTAATTAAAAAAAACTTTGAAAGAATATATTTGACAGTTTTTTATAATGTGTATTCCATCTGTGTCTGCCTTCATTCAGAAATTTAGACTTTTTCTCCTAAAAACATATAGGAATTTTACATAGTAATCTCTGTTGTTGGGTAATTATGGAAATAAATGTGATCATGTCTCATTCAAGGAATGTTTTTGTGTCCATGTTTCATTTATTATCTTCACCGAAGCATCTTTTGAATATGCATAATCTTGCTTTCTTTACCGAGCTTTTACAGTGTAACATCACCAGCAGCTAAAAATGCTTTGTTTAGATGCTTGGCTGGAGTCCCAGTTGTGTTTTTCTTTCTTTTGTTTTCTTAAATTCAAGGACATCATAGATTTATTTCATTCTTTCTGCATATGCTCTGCCTTTTACAATTAACTTAGAATGTATCATTTCTTATGTCTTTAGTGTCAGAATCATGGAGTAATCTCAATTCCTTTGCTTTTGCTGATAATCTGAAAAATCCTTCCTATATTTATATATAATATCATTTGACATTTGTGTCACTGATAGTAAAGATAAATGACACATGTAGAGCTCCTTTGCCATTCACAATGACTGGTTTCTGTAATTCTATACGGTAACGTTTCTTTTTTTCCTGTTTGGACATCAGCAAAGTGAGGGCTGCAGAGGCGGCAGACCCTGGGTCAGGGTCCTAACTCAGGCAGTGTGACTTTAGAGCCCCAGACCCAAAGAGTGAAGTGATACTAACCAAAGACTGAATTTATCTCTAAATACCTCTGTTCATTTGGTGACATTTGAAAATATTGACTGAGTGTCTACTATTTTTCCAGCATTCCTCCTAGGGATTCAGGTGCTAAGTAAACGTTCCAGACAAGATTCCTGCTCTTTGTTCACTGTTGTACTAGGAAAGGGCAAATAATCACCAGGTAGCTAAATAAATAAAAAACAACAGGGTTCGAGAAAGTGCTGGATGCGCCAGAGAACATAAAGTGGTGTCCTGGAATGGACCCTAACTGGGGCCAGGCGGGTGTTATGATGGATAGGATAGTCAGAGACAACTGCTCAGGAAAGGGTCTATTTGTTTATACATCTGAAGGTTGAGAAGGAGCCAGCCGTATACAGATGCAGACAATGAGCATTCCGGGTAGGGTAGACAATTAAGTTTAAAGGCCTTCATGTGAGAACAAGATTGGTGTTTTAGAAAAATACTAGGAATTTTATTATTAGTGGTAATAGTATTACAATTATTATGAATTTGGGTTGGCTGGCTTCTATTTCAAATAAGAGGTGCACTGCTAGAAGAGTTTAAACAGTAGTTATATTTCTCCTGAAAATGTGTATGTGGCCTTTTATGTGCCCAGGAAAAAAAATATTGAACATTCATTTTAACACTTGCACCTCAGCCTTTTTTGTTTAAAAAATAACTCAGGCATGCATGGGAGTTATTGCTGGTTCACCAAAATACAGCAAATATACATACACCTACACCTGTACAGTAGGTGTATGTACACACATATACTTTTTACGATATTTGTATTATCATCTATAACATTTTACATTCATGACAGTTACAGACAATAAGTTTAATTGCTCAGTGATCCAGCGATTCTATTATAAACTTGTAAGTCTTTTTTACCATTAATGGTTAGAGAAAACCATTAAGACAATGGTTTTTAGTTTAATTTAAACTGGGAAGTTTTACTGAGTGACATTATGTGCCAGATACTGTTACAGGAGCCGAAAAATTCATTTGTGGAAATAATAAACTCTAGCCCTGTACTCTTGGAGCTTATATTTTATTGGGGAAGAAAATCAGTAAACATATAAACAAATCATTGCATAATATCATTTTAGGTAGTGATATTTTTATGAAGAAAACTGTCTTTGCTCTGGCTTAGTCTACATTTCTCTTTTCACATTTGTCAGATTTTCCTGATCATTGGCCGTACTGTCCAATTCTTGGTTTTCACTGTCTATACCATATTAATTGTTTTTATTTTGTTTTGTTTTATTCATTCGTGTTTTTGGGTTTTGTCCGCAGTTCACCTGTGGTATTAACTTGGGATCATGTTAAGGATGACTCATTCTTAATATGGACGGTAAACTAATAAATGGCTCTTTGCTTAATATTTATGGATTTCTTCGATGTATCTTCTCTATAAATTTTACGTTAATATTAAAGATCTGTGTCTTTTTACATGTTTCTAATAATCAAGGTTTTTAATTTTTTGGACATGGAGAGGCTTAAAAGCTACTTTTGATTAAAAATTTCACTTTGACTGCAGCATCAGATGAATGTTCTCTGTCATCAGATACAAACCTAGAGATTTGGAGACTTCCTGTGTAATATCGAACTACTTGGTTTTCCTGCAGTAGTGCCATGCTTTTTAGTAAGTTCACAATGAGCATGTCTGTGGACCACATATGAGTCCAGATACACATACATTAATATTTTAAAGGATTAATTAATTTCATTTTATTAAATTTATTGGGGTGACATCGGTTAATACAATTGTATAGGTTTCAAGTGTGCAATTCTAAGATACACGATCTGTATTTTATATGCCGTGCCCACCACCCAAAGCCAGATCATCTTCCGTGACCATGTATTTGACGCCCTTCACCCATTGCTGCCCCCTAACCCTCTTCCCTCTGGTAACCACCGCCCTGTTGGCTGTGTCTGTGAGTGTGTGTTTGTTTTTCTTGTTTATTCATTTGTTGCTTTCAGTTTTATATCCCACATAGAAGTGAAATCATGTGGTTCTTAACATTATCAGTCTGACTTATTTCATGTAGCACAATTTTCTCAAGATCTACCCAGGTTTTCCCCAAATGGCAGTATCTCATCTTTCCTTGTGGCTGAGTAGTATTCCATGGTGTATATGGACCACGTCTTCTTTATCCAGTCCTCTATCAAAGGATACGTAGGTTAAATTAAAAACATTTGTATAAATATGGAATTAGTACTACCTCTGTGTAATGCACAGCCTTATTTTTCTGGAAAAAAACTGGGCAAAACATGCATTATATATGGCAAAATACAGTGTTTCTTGATTGCGTTTTCTACCCAAGCTGTGGCTGACAGCCAGGGTGTGCCAGAGCTCCAGGGCTCTGCTGTATTTAATCATTCAGGGGTGTGGGCTGAAGGTCTTCATCTTCCTCTTCGTACCAACTACAATAGGGCCATGTTCTCCCCTGCGGAACAGAGGAGTAGGCAAGAGAGTCATTCAGGAGCAATCACGTTGACACACGATTTCTTATGCTCACAGGTCATTGGCCAGAACAAATCACATGGTTCTGAAACAGAAAGTGAGCAGTATGTTTCCCCTGGAATAAAAAATGTAGCATTTTATGTGCTTCCCTGGTAAGCAGGTTATTTTGAGCCAAAGGGGACCGAGACCATGCTGGCTCAAGTTAAACATTTGCTCCCTTCTTAACTATGTAGGAGAATTTAAATGAGAAGCCTGGCCCATGGTAAGAGTAATCACCAGAAATGACTTATTACCTAATTGTCTGGGAGGGCAAACTGATCATGTGCTTTTCCTCGATGACCTTCTGAAGCCCAAAGTGCCTTACGCAGAATGTCCCTCGTTCAGCACGTCTTATGTACCTTAATTTCCCATTTTGTCTCTGAACCTCCTGATTATGTGGGGTTCCCATACATAGTTATATAATTAAATTTGGTCATTTTTCTCTTGTTAACCTGTCTCATGTCTATTTAATTATTAGACCAGCCAAAAGAACCTTGAGGGTTGAGGTGAGTTTCTTCCTCCCCCACACTCCCAGGGGGGAAAGCCCAGTCGGGCTCGTCCCAGGCAGTCCGCATTGCACCGGCTCTTCGGAGGAGGCTCCTTAAGCCATGCCCGTCTACAACAATCAATGTCTTTTATTCCCTATCAGACCTCTCACCCCGTGGGTGCTCCTAAGGTATTTCCACAATGAGGTTAGTAGCACAAAAGCAGGGTTCTTTTACATTCTTTTTACTTCATACATTATTTATATTATTCATTTTATTATACATCTGTAACAGCTAGAAGAATGCACAAAATATACTATCCAGTATTCCTTTATGATAACACTTTCTGCACTGAAATATGGTTATAATGAATATAAAGTGACCTTTTTATTGTATTTACTTCATGCTATAATTTACAGTGACCTTTACTAAACATTAGACCATTGTATTTCTATGAAGAGAGAAGGATGAAAAATTGAAAGTCAGCAAAAAGCTCATTAATACGGATAAAACTCCAATGTTCATTAGGTTATTAAATAAGAAACTCATTTTAATTCTCTATTACTATACATAGTACTCAACTATATTGCATAGTACTCAAGAATGGTGCATTTAAAATACGTCGCAGTTCAGACATGAAAATGGGTTATTTTGGAGTGCATATCATTCTGACAGAGAAAGACAACACTTTATCCTATTGTTTTGGCATTTCTGCTTGTCATAATAATTTCATGGAGTCCCTTTATACTCTTTGCTGGTGTCATTTCTCTCTAACTGAAACAATAGATTATAGTTTGACAAAACAACATTTTTTTTTCAATCAGGTTTCAGTTTACTTCTAAAAAATGGCTTTTATTACCTCTGTACAGAAGAATTTACAATGTTTGGGGTTAAACAAAATGACCTAATAGAAAATGCATTAAAACTACAAATTTGTAATCGACATTGTCATACTAAATTTTCAGAATATGACATGAACATTGACTCAGATATCCTCCAAAAATGTCATATTAAATTCATGAAGAATAGTGTTTTTTTTAAATTGGTAAGGTATTTACAAAAAGAATCTATATAACTGGTAAAATTGCTTAGGAAAATATAATGTTAATGTAATTCAAGACCCTTTTATTTACTTAAGAAATTAATCCTGTGTTTGTGAAGCTAAAGTGAAGTCATAAGTATTGAATTGCAAGTCATTAAACTGTGGCAGTTTGATTTAAATAGAATATAAGAGATTAACTAGTTAAGACTCTTGAATTAAATGCAGGCACATTGAGGCCAACTATTTATAGAATAATAATATTAATGGTTTACAAAAGTTTAAGAATCATCATTCTTTTATTTGCCTTATTAATGAAAGTATTATAGTGTTATTTACATTAAAAAGTTCTTGATTTACAGCGTCGCAGATTTTAGAAATGAGAGGTCACAGCTCTCACATTGCTAGTAGATGCTCCTTTCCATCACAGAAACAGTGCATCTCCTTATCGTTTCTCTGTGTTTCAAATTTTGTGTATCAGGATGTAGAAGAGAATAGAGAATTGTAAGATCGACAACTGTGTGCCCAAGTCAAAATTTCTCTCCAGTTATTTCAGTATAAAAATACTTTTGGAAAAAGCACCACCGTTTTGCTCCCCAAAACCTCTGTGGATGGTTTTTTTCAGGTTGTGGACTACACAACCCTGAATGAAGTCTGGCTGAACTGTGGCACCCCCCCC
>PVKM010014909.1:0-28485 GCA_004027735.1 Carollia perspicillata | reverse complement strand
CCTTGTCCTTATTGCCCTCTCTGTGACCAGGCCTTTGCTGGTGTTGCTTAAACCCTGGTCTGTCAGGGAGGGAGGGAGCAGTTGACCCAGCTCTCTCCCAAGGACTGTGACAGGCCCTCCACTTTCAAGAAGTCTGTGATAGACCCAGCGCCCACTTTGGCCCCAGACCTGGGGCTACAACCACACCCCATTCCCCACAGTGGTCCTCGGGACCTTACTGTCCTGAAATATCCTTACCATCTGGTTTCTGGTTTTTCAGTGTCCACTACAATTTTTGGACTCTTATTTTCAAATATGCAGCAGTACTGTTGTCTGTCTGCTCTGTTCCTCCTGTTGGTAACTTCTATGTTCTCTTTGGTTAAAGGTCTGTTCATATCCTATGCCCATTTTTAAAAATCAGATTGTTTAATTTTGGGTGTTAAATTGAATTAGTTCCTTATATATTTTGGATATTAACTCCTGATTAGATGTATAATTGGTAAATATCTTCTTCCATTCAGTAAGTTGCCTTTTCATTTTGTTTATGGTTTTATTCACTGTGAGCAAATTTTTGTAATCTGACATGGTCTCATTTTTTGTTGTTGTTGTTGTTGTTGTTACCCGTGCCTAAGAAAGACAGTAAAAAAATTGCTAAAAGCAATGCCAAAAAGTTTACTGCCTGTGTTTTCTTCTAAGAGTGTTATGATTTCAGGTCTTATAATTATGTTTGTAGTCCATTTTGTGTTTATTTTTATGTATGGTTTAAGAAAATGGTATAGTCTTTTTGCACATATCTGTCCAGTTTTCCAGGCACCACTCACTGAAAAGATTGTTTTTAACCTATTGCATATTCTTCCCATGTTTGTTATAGATTAATTGACTGTATAATCATAGGTTTATTTATGGGTTGTCTATTTGGTTCATTGATCTATGTGTCTGTTTTTATGCAAGTGCCATGCTGTTTTGATTACTATAGCCTTGTAAAATAGTTTTATATTAGAAGGCATGATACCTCTAACTCTGTTTTTCTTTCTTAAGATTGCTTTGGCTTTTCAGGGTGTTTTGTGATTCCATATACATTTTATTTATTTAATTTTAAAATGTAATCCTTTCCCAAGGCCCAAGAATATGTTTTTTAATTGATTATAGAAAAAGGAATGGATGGGGTGGGGTTTGGAAAGAGAGAGAAATAAACATCAAAGTGAGGAAGAAACATTGATCAGTTGTCTCCCATACCCACTCCAGCTGGTGACTGAACACATCACCTAGCTATGTGTCCTGATGGCAGATCAAACCCATAACCTTTTTGGTGTGTGAGATGATTCTCCAACCAACTGAGCCACTGGACCCATATACATTTTAGGATTATTTTTTCTAGTTCTGTGAAACATGCCATTGACATTTGCATAGGGATTACTTTGAATCTATAGATTGCTTTGGGTAGCATAAACACTTTAACTATGTGAATTATTCCTATCCTCTAGCATGATGTATCCACCCATTTCTTTGTTTCTTCTTCAGTTTTTTTCTTCAAAGTGTTAGTTTTCAAAGTAAAGGTCTTTCAGCCCCTTAGTTAAATTTATTCCTAAATATTTTATTATTTTTCTGAATAAGATTATTTTCTTAATTTTTCTTTCTGATACTTCAGTACTGGTGTATAAAATATAACTGATTTCTGAATGTTAATTTTATATTCTGCTACTTTACTGAATTCATTTATTAGTTTTAATAGTTTTTTTGTGGAATCTTTTGAGTTCTTTGTATATACTATGGTGTCATCTGCAAATAGTGACAATATTAATGATTCCTATCTAATTTGGATACTTTTTATTTATTTTTTCTTGTCCAATTGCTGTGTCTAGTTCTTCTTTTACTATGTTAAATAAAAGTGGTGAGAATAGACATTCTTATCTTGTTCCTTATCTTAAGGAAAACACTTTTAGTTTTTCCCCATTGAATACGCTGTTAGCTGTGTGTTTGTCATGTATAGCCTTTGTGATGTTATGTTCCCTCTTTCTGAACTGTGTTGAAAGTTTTTTTCTTTTTTATAACAAATGGATGTTATATTTTACTCAAATGCCCTTTCCAATTCTATTTATTATATAATTTTAAAATTTTTTTAAAATATTTTATTTAGTTATTTTTAGAGAGAGGGAAGGAAAGGAGAAAGAGTGGGAGAGAAACATCAATGTGTGGTTGCCTCTCATGTGTTCCCTACTGGGGACCTGGCCTGCAACCCAGGCATGTGCCCTGACTGGGAATCGAACTGGTGACCCTTTGAGTCACAGGCCCATGCTCAATCCATTGAGCTACACCAGCCATGGTATTTATTATATAATTTTTATCCTTTATTTTGCTTATGTGGTGTATCTTGTTAATTATTTGTAAATGTCGAAACATCTTTGCATTCCAGGAAAAAATCCCACTTGTTCATGGTGTATGATCTTTTTAATGTGTTGCTGGATGCATTTAGCTAATATTTTGTTGAAGATTTTAGCATCTGTGTTCATCAGGGATATTGGCCTGTAATTTTCTTTTTTTATAGCAACTTTATCTGCTTTTGAAATCAGAACAAATCAGAACAGTACCTGTATAGCTACTTTAGCCTTGACTTTTCTTTGTTGGAAATTTTTGATCACTGTTTCCATGTTTTTTATTGTAATTTGTCTGTTCTAATTTTTTTGTTTCCTCCTGATTCAGTCTTAGGAGACTCAAAAGTGACAGAGCATTACTTTAGCTATGTGTTGGTCACATAGACCAACTTTAGGATAGCGTGGAAGGAAACCGCTCAAGCAGCCAAGGGTCCTTGGAAACTGTTTCGGAGATTGCCTACTATATTCATGTTTGAGATCTTTAACACAAATTTCAAAGCTTTAAAAACTGTAATTTTTATTACTTTAGTCAATCTCATCTAATAACCTGTGGCAACATACAATTGTTGTGTGGAAGTTTGGGCAAGGTGATCTCCATAGCTCCTTTCAACTCAGAGACTAGTTCCATAGTACTTTTGTACCATTCTTAAAATGACTGGGAGTTCCCTTGTACAAGAAGGAGTGGTCCTAAAAGGTGTTCATTTTTAGTTAAGAATCAAGGAGAGATGAATATGAGGTTAGGAGGAAAACTTAGGTGAGAGGTGGAGAAACTTTATATTGTATTCAGATGGAAGATTGAAGTGGAACTCTGCAGAGACAACATGCAGCACGTGTAATAGCCAAGGGGGAGGAAAGAAAGAATTCAGGACTGTGTTGCAGGTTGGGTGAGTCTGGGTGTCTTAGGATTTTTTAGAGAAGTTCCAGGAATACCTTTTTTTTAAATTACTGTTGTTTAATTACAGTTGTCTGCATTCCCCCTCACCTTTACCCCCTACCCCAGCCAAACAGACCTACCTCCCTCTCTTTCACTCTCCGCCTTGCTTTTGTCCATGTGTCCTTTATAGAAGTTCATGAAAACCCTCCCCCATATTGTCCCCTTTTCCCTCCCCTCTGGTTATTGTTATATTGTTCTTAATTTCAATGTCTCTGGTTATATTTTGTTTGCTTTTTTTCTTTTGTCGATTATGTTCCAGTTAAAGATGAGATCATATGGCATTTGTCCCTTACCACTTGGCTTGTTTCATTTTGCATAATGCTCTCTAGTTCCATCCATGCTGTTGCATAGGGTAGGAGCTCCTTCTTTCTTTCTGCTGCATAGAATTCCATTGTGTAAATGTACCATAGTTTTTTGATCCATTCATTTACTGATGGGCACCTAGGTTGCTTCCAGCACTTGACTATTGTAAATTGTGCTGCTATGAACATTGGGTTCAAAATATATAAATAACTCACACAACTCCATACCAGGAAGACTAAAAACCTAATTAAAAAATGGGCAAAAGACTTGAACAGGCACTTCAACAAGGAGGACATACAGAGGATCCAGAGACATATGAAAAGATGCTCAGCCTCACTAGCCATCAGAGAGATCCAAATTAAAACCACAATGAGATACCATTTCACAGGCATGCTTTAATATATCTTGGAATTTTGGTTGGATAAATGTCTATTCTATTCCTGAAGGCCTTATATATTCTTAAGTAAAATAGATTAACTATTGGATGTTAATATTGGACATGCTATACTCCATGTAGAATTGCTTTCCATCTTTGTATATGTGGTTGTTGCTAATTTCTACTGGTTAGACCTTTGCTAAGAATGACTTTAGGGGAAGCCATTCTCCAAAAGCATCAGTTTTTTATTTATGGGTATGTGCATTCAGCTGCCCATCCTAGATGCTATTTTCCATCACATGACAAGTTAAAAATTTATAATTAAAAAGTAGAGTAAAAAATTAAGAGAATATTAGTCATTATGAAGTTCCATTGCATAAGTTAAGGAAGAAATAAATAAGTACAGGCACCTTCCAATGTTGTGTTCACCCTTCAGAAATGGCTATTAGTGATTATCATAGCCATCTTTCTCACCAGGTCTAATTTCAGTCTTGCTCCGGTTTTGAGAAGTCACATGATATACAAAACAAGGCTAAGCAAGAACATGGCTTGAAGACTGAAGTGTCTGTCCATGTCCCACCTAATCCCAGAGCATCAAGATTCTGTGGCTGATACACCAGGGTGGCTCTTATGTGTTGTTCTGCAGCACAGGTTCACTTTATAGTTTGATCTTCAGCCACTAGTATGTGGTGTCCACTGTAACTGCTTTTCTAGGAACACTTGATAATTTTGCTTCTCAATCTCTTCCTATTATGAGACCTAGTCCAAACCTCTGTGCTGCCATGGCATGGTGCCTGTGAGCTTCAGCATTCCTCAGAGACCATACAGTGAGAACAGTGATGCCAGGGACATTTCAGAATGTCTTACTGAGTTGCAAAAAAAAATCCACACAAGGAAATTAAGTCATAATAAGCCAATATTATGCATAGAAACCTTATGGCTATGTTTGTATGTTGACAAAATACTGTAATTAAATGTATACATTCCACCCTAGTTGGGTAGCTCAGTTGGTTAGAGTGTCATCTCAATATGCCAAAGTTGCAGGTATGATCTTCAGTCAGGGCACATACAAGAGTCAGCCAAGGAATGCATAAATAAGTGTAACAACAAATTGATGTCCCTCTCACTCTAAGATCAATAAATAAAAATTAAAAATATAAATAAATAAGTGTATCCATTCCATGCTTGTAAGTTTATCAAAATGCATTATGTAAAAAATATTAATTTATAAGTCACATCAGCCTCAAGTACTTTGAAATCCATTTTCATGCAGATATGGGGATTCTCCTGGAAGTGGAAGATTAAACATCACATTCTTACGAAGTGATGAACCTAACCTTTGGTTCCCCAATAATAGGTACAAAATGACTGACACTAAGAACCCTTTTAGATGTGCATACCTTCTTTTCACAGTTTAAATTGGGCCCTGCATATAAAGTTCATAAGTAAGGAAAGCATCATTTAAAAGTTAATCATGGACAGAATCTAGCCATTAAAAGTACACTCTCTGAATTTCTAAATTTTCTTAGCTCTCAGATTCCAAATGGATCTGTGTTAATTTTCCTGGTCCCTGAGCTTTACTGATTATAAACAGATGCCCTCTGTTACCATCCTCTTTTACTGACTGATGCTGTCATGCTTCCCTGGAAGACAAAAAGGAAAAGAAAAATCACTTCTCTGCATTTTCACATCTCTAGACATTTATTGAATCATAGGTTGAAATGTAATCATAATTCTGATGAGAGAAAAAAACATTAACTTTATTCCAACATTTATTATGACATGTATACTGTTCTTTGCTCTTTGGTTGACACTCATGTTCAAGAGCAAGGCACTGACTTGAGGTATTTGGCTGACTTCCTTAAAGCACTGTCTAAGCAGAAGTGAGAGAGAAAGCTAGGTATGTGAGTGAGAGGCAGCTAGCTAGCTCTCCCATGCTGACCAAATGTGGTTGGAATTGCCATAAAAATGGAAAAGCAGATTTTTGACAAATACTGGGCTCTCTAGTGCTCTTACTGTATTTTGCTTTGGCAAGGTTTAAGCTTAGTTTTTACAGCAGCAGATGTTTTTTAAAACTCCAAGGAAAAGAAGTGTATCAGATTCCATACCTGTGCCCATCACAAATGTGCTTGCCAAGAAAAGGCTCTCTGTACTGAACACCCAGAGGGGCAAAGGACACACTCAGATGTCTTGATAGGCACTCAGAGAATAACTCATAAATGAAAAATGAATTAATTCTCAGGGATGGTTGAAGCTTCTTCATTTTTAGTTCCTTTTGTCTTTAGCCATGAAGACATAATTTTATCATAAAAGAAGAAACCACTTCTGTGTTTTTTCTCTTTCCTACCTAGGAATCCTCATCATACTGGGGGGCCCATGACTACTCATCTACCCTGTATATGCTTTGAGGGTTGGGAAGGCCATCTATTCAATGCTGACACCCCCACATCGTCCTGGCATTTGTCTTGAACATGGTGAACACTCACTACATGCCTGGGTTTACTGATTTCTCAAAGATACACTAGATTTGGAGCATTCTGAGATTCCCCAGTGTTGGCTGATAAGAACTCTACTTTGTTGAGTGTTACTTTTCAGAAGAGAAAGACTACATTAGCATAAAAAGGGTGAAATTAAATGGATGCACATTGCTACAGCTGACAGATTAAAAGGTTTCAGGGGATTTAGGATGCAGGAAATTGATAAACCTCTGTATTCAATGTGTCCAAATTATGGGAGGTAAAGGCAGTACTGGAGTGATTTCTGTTTTTTACATGTAAGATTTTATTATCTCCCCTCACCAATGTACTATCTTTGGCTGTTTTGGATTTTTGTGGTGGTATGTCCCCCCAAAATTCATATCAGTATTCAAAATGTGAATGTGAATGTATTTAGACCTTTAAAGAGGTAATTAATTATAAATGAGATCATTGGGATGGGCTCTAGTCCAATTTAACTCGTGTCCTACAGGAAAAGTAGACTGGGATACAGAGAGGGAAGTGTGAGCACAGAGGGAAGACCATGTGAAGACCCAGAGAAGATGGCCATCCACAAGCTAAAGAGAAAGGACTCAGAAGAAACCAACTCTGCTGACATGTTGATCTTGGACTTCAAACCTTCAGAAATGTGAGAAGATACATTTCTATTGTCTGTGCCATTTTGTTGTGGCAGTCTGAACAGACTAACCCAGATGGATTTTCCCATTTTTGTGGTAACTGCAAAAATAGTCAGAAATTATTTCCACTCATGTAGCTGTACCCCTTTGCATTATGACTTTGTAGCTTGGGAGGTGAAGACTATTGACTATGGTTTGACTTCGTTGACTTGCTCTGGACAATAAAATGTGTCAGAAGTGACTTTTTGCCAGTTCTAAGCCTAGATTTTTAATTTAATTTTATTTTTCAATAACAGTTGACATTCAGTATAACTTTTTATTAGTTTCAGTTATACAGCATAGTGGTTAACAATTACATAATTTACAAAATGACCCTCTTGATAATTCTAGTACCCACCTGGCATCATACATAAGAGTTACAGTATTGTTGACTATATTCCCTGTGCTATGCTTTACAGCCTCATGACTATTTTGTAACTACCAATTTATACTTTTTAGTCCTGTTACCTTTTTCACTCAGCCCCCAACCTTACTCTCATCTGGCAACTTTCAGTTTGTTCTCTGTTTCTGAGTTGAATGTTTCTTTGTTTTGTTCTTTAGATTCCACACATATAAGTGAAATTACATGGTATCTGCCTTTTTCTGTCTGACATATTTCACTTAGCATAATACACTCTAGGTCCATCCATGTTGTCACTAAGATTTTACTCTTTGTGTGGCCAAGTAATATTCCATTGTATATATATGTACCACATCTTCTTTATCCACTCATCTACCAGTGGACACTTAGGTTGCTTCAATATCTTGGCTATTGTAAATAATACTTCAGGAAACATAAGGGTGCATGTATCTTTTCAAATTAGTATTTTGGATTTTAAAAAAATGTATACCCAGAAGTGGATTGCTGGGTCATAAGGTAGTTCTAGTTTTTAATTTTTTTGAAAATCCTCCGAAGGCTGGCATTAAGAGGTTTTTCACACTTTCTTGGAACCCACTTAGTACCCCTGGGGAAAAGTGCAACCAAGTCACCCACTGAGCTGATCCCTCTGATGTTAAGTGTACAAATGAGTCTGGCCCTAGTTAGTGTGGCCAGCTAACTCCAGCCTAAATTGCTAAGCAAATGATTGCTGAAATCCTTTAAATTTTAGTGATTTGTTATGCAGCAAAACTAACTCGTACCCTTTAAGTCTGATTTCATTCTCAGGTTGCATAATTTAGATGTTTCTTATAAATGTTTATGCTTAACCCCCCAAACCTGCACCCCCAGGACAGAAAGACATAGAGGTTGGAAAGCAGACTAGTTAAGTTGTGCCTATGCAATTTTGAACTGTAATTCTCATAATGTGACCAACATGCACAAAAGAGGATGTGCCCTCTGCTTTTCCCACAACGCCAAACCAAGCATATCCTTTGATAATTTACTCTGGAAACATTCTCCATTAAAGGCTGAAGAGGTAGTTCCATTTCTACAGAAGGATATTAGTCACCTTTCTTTAAGTTACTTCTGTAATTTGCTCTTAGGATCTTCGACTTTCAGAATGTCGTCACTTGTTACTATTTAATTAGAGAGTAGAAAATGGACTAAATGAATTGGCACTTCTCGGTTCTCACCTTCTGAATGAGACTGTCTACTTTCTCATTTTGAGGCCAAATTTATGCCCACCTGGGAAGGAGATTTATGAAACAGGGCAATTAGAGAAAAAGGTCATGTGTCAGAACATGTCAAAGTTGGTTCTGACAGAGGGAAGTTGGGACTGAAGGAAGTTTGCTTTGCCTTTGTCAGTGAATTCCCTTCTAAGCTGTGGGAGCTACATAGTTTTGCTCTTTTGCACTTTCTGGGAAGGTATTTTTAACTATGTGCTCTTTGAAGAATAGGAAGGTAAGCCACATGTAGATCATTTGTGGCAAATGTGGCTTGTGGGCTCCTTGCCAGGTATAATCACTGGTTTTAACCGCTGTAAATCTATCATCTGTAAGACATCTTGTACATTTCTGAGACAGAGTAGTAAAGGAATCTGTCCCAGATCATTAAAGTCCTGTGTGTGGGAGGTCTGTGTAGGGGAGGGGCTGCAGCATGTTTCATATCACCGTGCCAGGCCCCAACCCCTCGGTAAAAGCCTATGGCACTAGATTGCAGGAGTTTTCTAAGTTGAAACAGTCCTTGATGATCAATATAGTTTTTAAACTAAAACTAAATTGTATCTACAAAAGAGCACATTCACATGTGCATGCACACACACTCTCCATCTAACAACTCCCTTAACCCCCAACCCAAATAAAAACATACCAAATGTTTGGGATCTGATTTCTCATTTCCTGAGAGTTGTTGGGATTATTTTATGTGGAAAGGTTTGGTTGTAAAATGAACTCTATCTGTTGTTGGAAGTTAGGCTGTGATACTCTTCAGGCTGAAGTCAGTTTTCTTTCTTAGAGCATCATCCTGTAATGCATAACAGAAAGATTTTGCTCCTTTGCATCAAAGCCTTAATACTTTGCTTGATTTTTGTTTGACATTCTATTTTCCTTGAGTAGAGACAATTTAGTCTCAAAATATCAAAAAACCTCAAACTTTCTTACTCTATTTTAAAATGTGTTTAATCTTAAAACCATCCAGGAGTTTGTAAAAATATAAAAGGTCATATCCTTGGGAAGTTAATGCCCTCCTCACTATGATAGAGGTGATTAAAACCTCCATCTCTCATACCAGTCTCACATCAAATAATGAAGATATTTGCCTGACATTTTACATGTTGTATCTCACTTCCATTTAAGTTATCTCCCAATATGCCCATGAGATCCATGTGTTGATCCACCAGTTAAATGCAGCAGATGTGACTGCTACTCTACAATCCCACTCTACAAAACGAGCCACTCTATCACTTTCTTGAAATCAGACCTTTTTCCATCATAACTGATTTCACTCTGTTGTGTATTCTGTCCTGTGATTGGGAATTCCTTCTCAGTCCTTGTGAGGGCTCTCCTTCAGGACTTAAGGGAAGGTCCTAAAATCCCCAGGGTGTCTTGTAGACAAAAGCTTTGGGGAGTTTTCTCTTGTCTTTGGCCTTCATAGTTGCTGCCTAATGCCCACTGTCCCATACAACGTGGTCCCTCGAAGGGCTGTGGTTCTGTTGCTTTTGCACCATTTGTGGGCTCAGGAATCCTCACTCCAGGTCCTTGGTGTCGGCAGTCTCACCTCGCCAGGTACATCATCCCTCATGTTCCTTTAAGGTTTTGCCACCTTCAGGGCCCACTTGGAGAGTTTGCCCACTTTTCCTCTCTGTTTCTGGCTGTTTTTGATTCTCTAATACAATCTCCTCTAGATCGGATTTCGGGAGGTAAAGAGCCAATGAGAAAGGAGTTAAACACAAAAAGTCAGTGCACACCAAATATGCACATCACATCAATAAGCCAATTAACCTTCCATTTTTGGATAAGGAAAGTAAAGTGCTGAGAAGATGAGTGATATATGAAAACCATAGAGCAGCTGCCTCACAGTTTGCCTCTAAATGAAGCCTTCTGAACTCAGGTCGCATGTTCTTCACACAATGGAAAACTGAACCCAAGGACTTTTAGTTTCTGAGTCCAAAGAATTTTGTAGGATAGAATTAGGGGTAAAGTCTACTCTATGGAACAGAAGAGGAATTATTTTCTTTCCATGGTTAGTTTGACTCATCAGTCAAGCATTTTTCTAATCTAGTTTTAAGGCCATAGGCATCTGCTGTTGTTGGGAGGGAACCTCCCTTTCTCAGCACTACTTCCCAGGTATCTAGTGTGTCTATCAACAACATGTGGCAGGTTTCAGTCATAGCTTTTCTTATTGAGTAGCAGATATCTGTTTTTTCAATCTCTCTGGAAAACAGAAAGTGTTGTGGTAAACATTAGTGTTCAAAGACTGAAAATTGAAGATGTAAGTGGCTACTTGAGTCAGAACCTCCAAAAATCTTACAGCTGCAGAAAAGAATGGGTTGAAAACTGGAAGTTTGCTTATCTTCTGGAAAAAGAAAGTCAGTTATAGATTTTTGTCTCATACTAAAAATAGATTGCATGTTTTCACAAGGAAAATGTTGAAAGGAGCCTTATAGAAAAGATATAGAAATCCTACTTAGAGCCTTCTAGTCCTCTTACATTAGTGGCTTGAAGAATGTGACCAGATATTCAAGTTTATTGCACCATGGCTACAACTTTTCCTTAGGTTGGTTTCCTCAAAGGAGGTAAGTTAAAATACACTAATTGTGCAAGTTAAGGTCAAACCTCAAAATTCAATATTCCTGGTGGTCAGATATTGTAGACTATGAAATATATATGTGAGAATGCCTGATCAATGGGAAGTTTAGCATCAGTGCCATCCATCCATCCATCCATCCATCCATCTATCCATCCATCCATCCATCCATCTATCCATCCATCCATCCTTTCAACAAATAGTTGTTCAACACCTACTATGTGCCTAGCACTGCTTTAGGTGTTTGAGTACAGAAGTGAATAAAATAGGCAGACTTCTCTGCTTGAAGCCTCTTCTCATGGAGGCTGACATGAATGGGAAACTTTTTGCTCCGTGGTGAGGTATTTGCCTGATCTCTGCACTTTTCCCCATGGTCAGTGTCTCATGTGTTAGGAAACCTAGGTGGTCCCACACACAGGGCACATATCAGGAGAGCACAGTTTTCATCACAGTCTCAAGAGGTCTTTTGATTTTTTTATTGGAAGCAAGAATATTAAGGAAATTAAACAACAAAAATATTGGCATTTTCCAAAATTGCAAAAGAACTGATCTTTGCACATTGCTTTGCAAATTATAGCATTCTCACCCAGGAAATGAGGTAAACTGTGAATCCAAGAGGACAAACAGTTTTCAGGTCAGCTGAATGCCCAAGAGCCTTTATCTTCCTAGCTTGACTATTTGGGAGGGCCTGGGTTTTTAGCTCTTCTAGTGAGTTAAACTTTGGTGTTTATGTTTACTTGCTTTCTCTGTGTTTTCACTTCCTTCCACATTTCTATGTCCTACCCTGCCTGCATAAAGTCACTTGTACCAGACATGGACAAAGACAAAGGGGATAGGATCAAGGGTGGGAAGTGGGGATGGCTGGGGTGGGGGGAGTGGTGGGGGAAAATGGAGACAACTGTACTTGAACAACAATAAAAAAAGAGAGAGAGGAAAAAAAAAGTCACTTGTGCCAGATTTGATGTCAGTCATGTGTAGCCTGTTTTAGTCTTTTCTTAGATGGATTTTTGCCCCCCATGAATTCCTCCTCAAATCTATGGGCTAAGTCTCATTTATCTTTGTGTTCCCTTTATCTCACCTTTTGGCAGCATATAACTCACTGCCTGGCATATAATAGGCGATCTGATAATTATTTGTGAGTCAATGAATAAATGTGTAGCAATAGGTCCTTGATATTTAAAACACCTGAAAAGTCTTTCTTTGCTTTTTTTAGACTTTCCTCTGATGCACACATTACCAGAGGAAAGTTGAACCTGTGTTTGTCCCCTGTTTTCCCTGCGAAGGTGTCATTTGGAGGTTCTTTGAATTTATTTGTATTACATTGCAGCTACATTTCATTTTCAGTTAATTTCAATACAAATATTAATGGGCCTAGAGTAGATCACCTCTGGAACAACTGTTAGAATATTGTGTGAAGGAGAAATATTCTTTGTGTGATGTCAGTGGAAGAGTCTGAAACAGGAGGCTAACCCTTTGTGTTGCTGAGCAGTGGAGTCAGTGGAATATTCTTGGTAGGGTAGTTTTCAGGGGGTCACTACTCAGACTTGCTCAAGTTGGAGAAAGCATCAAACACAGTAGAAGTGCCTTGTCCTGGGAGATAGCCTGGAGACTCTAGTGCTATCTCTGTCTAGCTTGAGACCTTAGGCCACATTCTTCTCCCAAGGCTATACTTTCCTAATTTTTAAAGTGAGAAGATAGGGCTCCCAGGGGATCTCAACTGGCATTTGCTGCTTGACTGGTGGTGACAGCTTATTTTATGGAGAAGATTTTAAGGGTTGAACTTACACATACAAGTACATGTACAAGTCCTTCAAAGTACAAGGCAAACTTCAGAGTAAGGTGTGGGAAGCTTTGTGACTTGGCTGTACCTATTTCTCCCAGACTTCTCTCTTCTTGTCTCTATGTGGCTACAACACCAAGCTTCTTGGCCTGTCTTGTGGGGCCTGTGCCTTTTCACTCCTCCAAGCCTTTGGTCACATTGTGCATTTTCCTCAGATCACATCCCTGCTCATCTTCATACTTCTTTGTCTGGCTAACTCCTGCTTATCCTTGTAGAGGTGGTCAGAGCTTCTCTGTTCCAAGGCTCGGCCCTGGCTCCTGTTTTTTTTCTCCTATTTTCTCACAGCTGGATATCTGTGACTCTGCCATTGTCTTTATTATATTGCACTGAAATATCTGGTTATTTTTGTTTAGACTATGAGCTTCTCATGGTAGGGACTCAGTCCTAGTCAGCATGGTGGCCCTAGCACCTAGCACAGCACCTAGCAAACAGCAAGAATGTTAGCTGCATGGAATTTGAGAATAAAAAAAAAACAGAGAAAGGAAGAAAAAAAGAAGGAAGGAAGGAAGGAAAGAAGGAAGGAAGGAAAGAAGGAAGGAAGGAAAGAAGGAAGGAAGGAAGGAAGGAAGGAAGGAAGGAAGGAAGGAAGGAAGGAAGGAAGGAAACCTGTTGGTTAGCTGCTCTTATAGAAAGACCCTCCATTCTAGTTGATTAAACAGGATAAAAGTCTCTCTCTCTTCTGTAACAGTCTGGATAGGAGACCTAGGAAGGTCTAGTCATCTCAGCACCTGGGGTCCAGATGTCTTTAACTTATTGATCCACCATCCTGACACACAACCGTCATGCATAGATCCAAGGTGATGTTATAGACCCTTTCAGCCTGTCTCATTTAAGTAGACAGGAGGGCAGGATAAAAGGAGAAGGGAAAGTACCTCCTTTGCCCTTTTTGCCTATAAGAAGACAGTTTGCCCCTTGAACACATTGCTTCCCCTCACATCTCTCTGGCCAGAGCTGTCATGTGGTTACATCTAGTAATATGAGGGTTTGGATAGGTAGCCTTTTAGGTAGGTGGCTATGTGCCCAATCTACCTAAATCCAACCTACATAGTACAATTCTAGAACTCTGTGCTGAGGGGAGAATGGGCACAGAAATACAACCAGAAGTGTCTACTAAGTAAGTCCCATGTGTACAAGGCACTGTAACATGGTACGTCCTGGAGGCCTGAGCAAGGCCACTTCTAGATGCTAATGCAAGAAAATCTAATTAACCATAATGATTTTAGGAAGAGTATTTCATTTGTTTGGAAGACATATTTTAGCAAGATGAGGGTAAGAGTCCCAAAAGACAAGCACAAGGACAAAGGATTGTCTCTAAATAGTTTCGTAAGTGTCAGGATGAGTAATGAGAGGGACCATTAATTACTGAACACTTAGATAAGTTTTAGTATACACATTTGGGTGCAGAAGCTAGAGCAGAAATGCATTGCTCTGCATCAAATGAAAAGAAGATATGGTGTGATAAGCCAGCTCTGGAGTAGGAAAAGGGGAAAGATGTACCATCTCCTCACTGGCATGGGGAATTTGTAGGTATTGGATTTTGAGTAGGGCATGCACATCCTTTTTCTCTGGCTTCTTTATGAAATCTTTGGCCTATTATAGATCTCTCATTAAAATTCCCGGACAAGCAGGTTCTTTTGAACAGTATTGAGGCTCTTTGGTTTGTGTCCAGATTGATTTGGGGGTAAGAACAGAGCTATTTCATGGGGATACAGAAGCAGGAGGATGGTTCTGGGGATGAATCACAAATATGTTGTTTGTTTCTGACATGGCATGAATGAAAGTCTCCTCTGGTTTCCTGGAACCCTTCCTCTGGCCTGTCTTTATCTGTTTTATCTGGTTCAGACCTACACCATGAAATTATCTTGTGGTTTAGACAATAGGTGAGGGACATTGTTGTCACTTCAGCAACTCCCACAGTGTGCTCCACACAACACAAATGGTATGACTAGTCCACCAACACATTTCTGTGGAGAAAAAATTGAGGGGAACTTGGTGATTAATTAAATGAACAAGTTCTTTGCTGTGGGATTAATGGAAATATTTAGTAGGATTTTCCAGTAACATGCCTTGTGACTCTCAGAATATGTTGTATTTTTCAGACACTTTAACTACAGAGTATGAAATGTACAAGAGAGAGACACAGAGAGAGATTTTCACATTAACACCTGGTTAATGTCTGGGCTGGTGTTCCAGGGAACAATTTGGAAATATAGGAATGAGAAAAAGGAAGGAGCCAGGGAAGACTAAGCTAGTTCTGTCTCCCAGAAACAGGCAAATTGCAGTTTTTGTGAACTCAGTATCCACATGGACTTGAGAAGGACACTGTGAAGGTGAAGGTAACAACAAAGGTAACTATGAGATTCTTTGGTTGAGAGCACCCCCAGCAGAACCCCTGATACTGTCCTCTCCTACCTGGACCACCTGAGAGTTGCACACCTACTTTCAGTCACCATCCATTGCCCCACAGGATGTCTCTGTTCTGCTTGCTCTTAACCTAGCAGGGGTTGAATTTCTGTTGTTGCTCTTATGTAAATCTGGTCCCACTCATCAGTACTCTTATGGATCCCACACCAGCCTCCTAATTCTCATCTACTGCACTTGAATCCCCCAGAATTGTCTCTGTCTCCTTAGGTTCTGCTGGTTGAAAGTCCAAAGATAGCCTCAGTGAGCAGCCACTTTTTGAATGTTTGGGGCAGGCCTTGATCTCCCAACAATTGGAGGGAAGGCAGCACCTAATGCCACCATGGTAGGGGACTCTGGAGGTTCCCAAAGACTCAGAGTCCTGGACATAACCACTAGGGTTGTCTGAAGAGAAGAAATGAAGGACAGAGAAAGTCTTTGAGAAGAGCAGGAAGAGATACTACATGTGGTACCCACTGCTCCATGTGTCATGTGATTTCTGTATCTGGAAACTGAACTTCTGACAATCTGGTTTGTAGTTAGAAAGCATCCACTTTATTATAAGGGATGTTATGGTAGTGAGACTAACACACCATTCTTATCAGGTAAGGGACTGGAAGTGGCTCCCAATTAACTGAGTCCGGTTACAGACCAAAGCACATTACAGTAAATAAGTTAGTATTACACTCTTCTATTATCACATGTCTATGTTGCAGGCAATTATTTATTCAAAGTAATATTTAAATGATAGGAATACTTCAGTACTGTGAAATAATTTGGATAGTAATTTGGGATGCTAAAATCGAATTTTTCCAGTGGGATCATGAAAAAAATGGTGGCGAAATCATACTAAAAAATGTAAAATTGTCTTTTCTGGGGATTTTTTTTTTTTGCTTAAATGAGAATATAGGATAAAGGTATGACTCCATTTGGTCTCTTCACCTCAAACAGTTGTCTATGTAAGAATGCCAAAACCTGGTGAGAATTTTTATAGATTTATTTGAGTCTAACAGGTGATATACTTGAAAGCAAGATCTCATCAGACTGACATAAATGCCTCAGAGAATGACAGTTTGCAGGGTTTCTTTTTAATGCATTTGAGATTAAGGGGAAAACTTAAAGAAAAGTACATGAAGATAGGAAAAAGCAATATAGGGATTGGGTTATAAGATAGTTTATGTTGTGTGCTCTCTTTAATACTTTAAAAGTTGGGGTCTAAAAGGGTGGTCTTGTATTGGAGTGGGGGGCTTGAAAGGGGGAATTTCAAAGGTTTGCTGGCTTAGATGCACAGAAACAATGGGCAGGGCTTGCTTGAGGTAAAGATAAGCCTCCTAGTAAATAAATTATATGTCTAGGGCGTGACTACCCACCATAAGCTGCCCAGTTAGGAATTAATGATCATACTGCCCTGAGAGATTACTTTCTATAGAACCTGTTTTTTTTTTTTTTTTTCATTCACAGTTTCTCCTTTAGTTTATAAATCAGTGCACAGAATCTATTGATGACCAACCTTTTGGTGATGTAGTGTGTTCTCACAGTGCTAAGAAGGCTCATTCGTAGGAAGTCTAAGTATCCGCATCATCTTGTTGACCATTGGGGATGGGGCAATACAATAATCATAAGATTTCAGCTGAGGCTCAGTTTTCCCAAGAAAAGAAGTGCAGATAAATGGCAGACAGATCTCATGGCCTTCATTGTGAAAAATCCCTTAGAAGCATTTTTATCCTGTAAACTATCATGATTAAATTTTTGCCTTCAGTCTGTTTTCTGTATTTAGCATCTAATATAACATTTACATAAACCATATAAAGGGTATTAAAATTATCTTATACATCTTCTTTAGCTTGGAAATAGTGTAAGATGTCTCCTTTCAATAGTGTCAGGTCATAGTTCCTTCATTTAAGTCCATCTTAAATCCACTATAATGATGTTAGGGAGATGGGGAGAACCAAGTGGCCATCTTGGTTTTCCCCTAGTTTGAGTATTCATTTAATTTATAACAATTATTTATGCGTACAACATGCCCTAGAAGTTTTTCATCACAGATTTTACAATGCTTACCAAGCAATATAACATAAAAACATCTTTTGAGGTGCAGAAACTCTTCTGGAGTACTTACTGATAAGTTATTTGTACATATATTGAAAATGTAACCCCCAAAATCTTAATTTCTAATGAAAACTAAGAATTAGAAAAACCCAAAGAATAAATATAACTATTACTATGATTTAGATCATTAATAGAGTCCTGGATGGTATGGCTCAGTGGATTGAATGTTGGCCTGTGAACCAAAGGGTTGCTGGTTCGATTCCCAGTCAGGGCACATGTCTGGGTTGCAGGCCAGGTCCTCAGTAGGGGGCACAAGAGAGGCAACCACACATTGATGTTTCTCTGCCTCTCTTTCTTTCTCCCTTTTCTTCTCTCTAAAAGTAAGTAAATAAAATATTTCAATTAAACAAAGATCATTAACAGACAGGTAAAAGCAATTAAACAATTAGTTCCTGAATTCAACACCACTCTGTAGGTATATGGGCCTTGTTGATGTCTTGTGTCTACCTGTGAGGTCAATGGCTTTTCATCTTACAGGATATTTTGATTCCTGTTGTAGGTGGAGGTGGGTGTCAGAGACAGGGATTGATGTCCATCTGTGGTTTGGTGCCTCTTTTTAGATAAGAAATGTGAATCCATGAGTTAATTTTTTCAAGTTTGGCTGTACACGGGTTAGTTGGTAGCACTTGATAAGGTCACTTCCAACAAGGATGGAAACAATCTTTTATTGGATATCTCTTCCAATGAATAAAATCTGCTGTTTGTAAGCCATGGTCTTGGAAGTCTTCATCTCCCAGGAATGCACTATAAAATGAATAACTTACCAATTTATCAATTTTGTTCATTGATAAACCTTGTTATCAATTAACCTGGTTAATAAGTCCTTGACAGTGAGGAAAAGTGTCTCTTCTTAACAAGATTTGTTCATATGCACCTTTACTTAAATGCATAGGGTAACCAGTAACACTCTGAGGAGAAGTACAGGAAGAGATTTCGGTCAATCAATATTAAAAGCTTTTTTAAAAAATTTTTGTTCAAGTACAGTTGTCTGCCTTTTCCCGCTCCATTCCCCTTCACCCCAGCTATTTCCACCTCCCTCCCCTGATTCCACCCCCGTTGGTGTTTTCCATGTGATCTTTATAGTTGCTCCTGAAAACCCTTTTGAAAATTTAGCTAGTTGAGTTTTAATTATACTATTTTTTTTTCCAGAACGAAAGTGGTAGTTCGACTGCCCACCACCACTCTAAGCCTATTCTGGAGGCAGAGGTTGGTGAGAAAGGAAGGGGGTCTTTATTCAAATGCTGCACAATCTGGGAAAATGGTAGAATCTTGTCTCAAAGCCCATCCCCTCTGGAAAACCTAAAGGATGCCCCAGCAATGATCAGCCAGACACACACACACAAAAGACAGCATGCAGAATTCCTTCTCCCATTTAAATACTGTCCCTTGGGAACCACAGGCAGATGCTGAGTGGTCAATCCAGGTAGCTCAGCTTTCCTCCCAGCCACTGTAAAGCCTCAGGCTTCCTCTCCAGAACATGCCTGTGGGGCCAGTGCTACCATTTCTATGCGGCTTCCATGGCCAGAAAGTCAGACAAATGCACCAGTCAATACATTCATGAGCTGGGTCTAGACCCCATCCTTTCTTTCCTCTGGGCCTATATTAGTTTCACACATGGGACAGCTTACCCAGGCCAAACTTCTGCTCCCTCCAGGGAGGGTTGGTCCCCTGACCAACATCATTTTCCCAGGCTGTATTGACAGATATTTTTGATACAACACCTCCTCCTGCACCATTTTGACCTCTATGGGGCATGTACCTGTTTTTCCCTAGTCCCACCCCCAATCCAAAAGAGGGTGATGAAAGGAAGTAGAAGAACTGTCCCCCTATTCAATGATGTTACTAGCCTGTGCATGCTTACTGGAAGACTTTCTCCTGTGGCCATCTTGCCTGGAGCACATGATCTGCCACCAAACTATTAGTGTCATTCACTATTTGTACATCACCAATCCAGTGGACTGGGGAAATAAGCACAATCAAAATTTTGTAAAATTGGCCAACTGTTACAAATTGAATAATTATTTGACCAGTTAAATAAGTTCCTCAGTCACTATGTAACTCAGATGGAATTCCTCATCTGGGAATTATTTTTTCCAATAAAAATTTACCTACCATTAAGGTTGTTGTTCTCCTTTAAGGAAACGCCCAAATCAGTGAGAGAACACATAACCAAAATATTTTTATTCTTGATATGGTGGCATCTGGATAAAATCCAATTCCATACTTCCAATGTACCTAAAGGGAGTGGAAAATATCTCTGGGATCTGTGGAGTGATTTTTAGGGTTACATTTTGAACAGATACAATATCTGTTATACATTTTAGAGCCACAGTGGGACAAGGTTTATACTATGAAATAATTTTTTTCAGAACCCTCATGTGTTGGTTCATGTACATGTTGAAGTATATGTAACTGAGACCCTATAAGTAAGATTGGTTTTCCACTGGGCCCAAGTCATATGTGTTTGTCTGGGTCAAAGTTTCTCCCTTTTTATTGCTATATTTTCATTTTTTTCTTTTGTAGATGTTTTTTAAAACTGTAAAAGAAAGTCTTTTATTGATTTAGCAAGGAAAAAAGAACATTCTCAGGTCTGGATAATTTGATTGTTTAGTGCTACTTCTTTAACTGCAGCATCAGCTAATTGACTTTCTTGAGAATGCCCTGAAATTTTGAAAATTGCCAATTGTCTCAGTATAGTATCTAAAAATTTTGAACTTGTTTTCTATTCTTTATAGACTTTCCTGAGGAAGTTAAGAAGTCTTTTTGCTTCTATAACATTCTAAAGTCATGAGCTACCCAAAGGCATAGCAATTGTCAGTGTACATATTGGCTATTTGATCTTTGCCCAAGTAGCAAGCTTGAATTAGAGCAATTAATTCATTTTGCTAGGAAGATCTTTTTTTTCAGGTAGATAAGAACTTTCAGTTACATCCACCATAGAAGTTATTGCATAACCAGCTCAGTAATGTACCTGTTTGTCTTTGAGATTAGATCTATTTGTAAACCAAATTAAGTCAGCATTATCAATAGGAGTTTTCTGTAAATTATTGCTAGAAGCAAGAAGGTGGTTAGTAGGTAACATACAATTATGGGTCTATTCATCCTGTGAAAAAGGTAGTAAACTTGCTGGGTTAAGACTTCCATGGAGCTAAAGTAATATATTAGGCAGAGAAAGATAAACTTCATAAGAGCCAGTTGTCCACTGAGCAATGCCAAGTATAGTGAGAGTTTAGCAAAGCTTCAACAGAATGATAGTAAGTGGTTAAAGGAGAACCCATAATTATTCCTTCTGTTTGCACAACAGTGGCTGTAGCAGAGATGGCCCTCACACAGAAGGAAAGCCCTTTTAACTACTGAGTCTAATTGGTGGCTATAATATCATATAGGTCTATGATGATCTCTCCATTTCTGTGCTAGCAAACATTTCCTTTATTTTCGTGTGTGAAAAGGAAGAAAGTTTACATCTAGGGTGTCCCCAAGTGAGAGCTTTAAGTAATTCTTTCTTTAGAACTTCTACAGATTGTGTTCCTTCAGGATTCCATTGAACTGGGTCAAGTTGATCTGATTTTAATAAAGCATATAGAGGTTGAGCCTTTAAGGAACAATTTGGAACCCATTTGTGGCAGTATAATACGGTCTGCCCTGTAAATTATATAAGCTGCTTCTTAATTCTTAGAAGGGGAAAGGATAGAATTCTTTTGAGACTTTTAGCTTAATTAGTACCTCACCCTTAGATATAGGATAGTCAACGTATTTTACTTGGAGTTATCAGAATTAAGCTTGTTCTTTGAGACCTTATGTCCTTTTATAGCCAGATGTTGTAATAGTTAAATATTGTGATTTAGGGAGTCTAGTAATATCCCAGAGTATAGAAGTAAATCATCTACATATTGGATTAGAGTGAAATCTCTGGAAAAATCAACATTATTTAAATCAGCTTTTAGTATCTGTAAGGAATAGGTGGAACTCTCTGTATACCCCTGTGACATCATAGTCCAAGTCAATTTGAAGTCTTTCCAGGTGAAAGCATAGAGATATGGACTATCTTTTTCTACAACTATTCTGAAAAAGGAACCATGTAAATCTATTACTAAAAAAAATATTGGTAGTCTACAGGAATGGCTGATAAGAGGGTATGCAGATTTAGGATCAAAGGATATTTGGGAATAGCTATTTTATTTATAGCTCTGATATCTGGTACATATCTTCATCTGTTTTAATTAAGTTTTTTACTATGGGGATAGGAGAATTACCCAGAATTATAAGCCCCATTTTAAGTAATCTTGTATAGGCTTAATTCCAGTTGGCACAATAGGTCTTAAAATATTTGTGTATGTTAGTTAGAGACAAAATATTGTCAGTATTTTTATTATGATAGGAGTAGTTAACATGGTCCTCCCAATATCTATACTGGGAAGAGCCCAGAGCTCAATAGAAATATCCAGCAACAAATGTTCAGTCTCAAGATTAGTTTCCTCTTGTGGAGTTCCCTTTAAAATTATTATCTTCTCTATTGGTTCAGCATCTGATTCATTTAGTTCTAAGTATATTTCACCCTTCTGAGAAAAGGACATATGAACATCGTGGGTTTCAAGATAGTCTGGCCCTATTAGATGAATTGGGGAAGATTTGACTAGCAAAAATATGTGTTGCCCTGTAACATTCCCAGTTGAAGAGGTGTAGGTTCTGATGTAAAAATGGACAGGGGAAGAGATTGACTCAGGGTGGTGAACATGTGATACAATATGAGATCTGTCCAGAAGGTATCCAGCCATGTAATATGAAAAATAGAGACATTTATTGAAGAAGATACAAGATACAAGAAACATTGTACACAGGACAATAGTGCCTCAGTCCTCTTCAAAGTAGGCACCTTGGGACCTCACAGAGTTCTCCCAATGGCCATCAGCTGACCTATCATATTTTCCTGATTCTCATCAATGGATTGAAATCTCTTCCATTTCAAAGGTGATTTTAATTTTGGGAAAACCCAGAAATTACACAGCACTGAATCTGGGATGTAGTGGGGCTGAGTCATCTAGGTGATTTGATGTTTCACCAAAAAACTCTGCATGAGATGTGATGCATGAGTGGTTGTGTTGTCACGATGAAGCTGCCAATCACCAGCTGCCCATTGCTGTGGCCTTCTGAATCATCTGAATAGTTTCCATGGAGGAATGTTCAATCTTAATGCAAAATTTGATGCAGATTTATTGCTGTACCTGCTCAGTCATTTTGAATGTGGTGGCCACACAGTACACATGCTCACTCAATGGCATCTACTGACCCCACTGACTAATACAATGAAGTTGCGATTGTTCATGCATGCACATTCCAGTCCACTCTCCTTGGCTGTCAGGTTACATCAATGTTGGGCAAACCATTCTCATTATATTAACAATGGCTGGACTTTTTCTGGACAGGCCTTGTATTCAAGTGGTGTACTACAAAATTATACACCTGAACCTATATAATTTTATTAACCAATGTTACACCAATAAATTCAATTACAAATAGCCATGGGGATGTAGTACAGCACAGAGAATATAGTCAATTATATAATACAAACTATGTATGGCACCTGGTAGATACTAGACATATTTGGGGGTCACTCTGTAAGTATATGGCTGAACACTATGCAGTGTCCCTGAAACTGATATAAAATAATGCTGAATATCAACTGTAACTGACAAATAAAAAGTTTTGTTAAAATATAAAAAATTAATTAATTTTAAAATTTGCATGATTGATTAGATATCTCTATCATTTGTATAGAAGTTTTACTATGAGAGAGAGAGAGAGAGAGAGAGAGAGAGAGAGAGAGAGAGAGCAAGCACAATTTATTTGGGTAGGATTAAGAACAGATAAACTAGCTCAAGTATCTATATCTATAAGAGGCTAGGTATTTTCCCTTTTACGGTAATTTTAATTTCTTTGATAATATTGGTAAAGAAAAGGAGAAATGCCCTCTAGCAATCCTTGAAGCACCTATGTTAGCTATTGTCTTCTTTCTTTTTCCACTCATTTCAGTGTTCTACAATCATTTTTTAAGATGACCAAGCCTTTTACAGTAAAATCAGATACTCCTTTCTCCCCACTAAAAAGATCTAGTGGGAAGTCTGACTTGATTGCTTATTTGTTGGACCTGAAAATTTGTAATTTTAGTAGCTTTATCCTTTTTTCTTTCTTTTGAATAATTTTAAATAATTCATCAGCCAGAGTTGCTACTCTATCAGTTTGTGTGGTTGGCCAGTTTAATTCATGTTGCTTAATCAGTTACAAACTCCTTATCTAATCCTTCCAGAAATACTATATTGAGCATTATTAGATCATTTTGATGATTATCAAAACTGTCTGAAGACAGACCTGAATATTGTTTGAAAGCTTTTTTCAAAATGTTCAAAGAAAGCAAGTTTTGCTTAAGTTGGTTTTGTTGACATTGCTGGATTTTTGTTCAATCTATTTCCTCGGGAAAAAATCCTAGGTATGTTTGATGAAGCCAGTGCCCTAATTTTCTACATTTTTTCCTTGTCTGTTTCTTGATATTTTAAAAAATTCTAAAAGTTCCAGTTAATATGGTGAAATAGATAAATTCTGTGCTCACCTCTTCCCCTGACCACATAGAAATTACAACTAAATTATAAAACAATTAACCTGGAGAACCACCTAAAGACTAGTGGAACAAAAGTCCTATAACTAAGGCTCTGAAGAAGAAGAATGTCGAAATTGGTAGGAGGGGCAGAGATGGAATCAGGCGGGCTCCACACTACATGTGGCAGTTGAGAATCAGGAGAGATACCACACCTACAGAGGTCCCCAGAAAAATGAGGGGATCCAGCCCCACACTGGGCTCCCTAACCTTGAGCATCAGTGCTGAGAAGAGAAGCCCCCACAAAATTTGGCTGTAAAAATCATCAGGGAATCTATTATTGGAGTGAGATGGTAGATTGCTAGAACCCAGGTGCTCTCTTAAAAAGCCTGAACACAGTTTCACTAGTTCAACAGCAGGGCAGAGTGACAGTGATTCAGGAGGTACCAGAGGCATAAAGGGGAAACTTAGTTGTGTGACTTCAGGACAAGGCGTGGAGGTACAGCTGCCATTGTCCCTGTGTGGAGCTATCTTCTCATACAGCTATCAGATGCTATCTTTCTTGTGTTGAGCCCTGCTCTCAAATAGCCAAAACTGAATTTGCATTAGCCTATTGAACTCCACTTGCTCCACCCTGATGACTCCCTGATAACCTGCACCACACAGTTTGTGCACCACCAGAGTCTCTTTTGGCAGCAGACAGCCAGCCTTAGCCTGTGCAGCAGTCCTTCTTACAAAAACTCTCAAAGGTCTGTAGGCCCCAGGTAGGCAGTGGCTGGCCTCAGTGTGCTTTGTGCCTTTTGCTGGGTAACCCCTATCCCAGTACTGGTAGAAACTGGTCTCAGTGTGCAGTGTGGCCCCTCCCACATGCTTCCAGGTCCAAACAGGTTGCTAAAAACTGTGGATCACTTTGTAGCTTTCACTAGGTAGCCCTGGGCCATTCACAAGTAGTGGCTGACCTTGTCTTGCACTGGAGCTCTCCTCAAGGTCCCAGAACTAACACACCAGGCAGCCTACTTCAGACCACAATAGAACACTACTTGATTAGCCTGAAAACTGGCACCAGAAAGGGTGCTTTTGGAAGGAAGCAGCAACTGCTGGGGCAAATCCTGTTCCATGGAATCAGCCACTGCATAAGAGATTATATACTGTGGTCATGTGCAGTGGTCATGATCAATCTTCACAGCCAGAATAAGACATTATAAAAAAGAAAATTATAGCTTTGATGAACATAGATAAAAAAACCTCAACAAAATACTAGCACACCAAATTCAACAATACATTAAAAAAACACTCATACATCATGTTTAAGTGAGATTTATTGCTGTGATGTAAGGTTGGTTTAATGTCCAAAAATATATCAATGTGACACACTATGTAAACAAAATGAAAATTAAAAATTGTATGATCATATCAGTATGATCATGAAGATGATCATGAAGATGAAAAAAAAGTGTGACAAAATCCAGTATATGTATACCATAAAAACTCTCAGCAAAGTGGAAGGTACTTCAACATTATAAAAGCCATTTATGACAAACCCATAGCTAACATAATACTCAATGGGGAAAAGGTAAAAGCATTTTCCTTAAGATCGGAAATGAAACAAGGATGTCTACATCTGCCACTTTATTCAACATAGTATTGGAAGTCCTAGCCACAACAAACAAGAAAAAGAAAAAAAAGGTATTCAAATTGTAAGAGAAGTAAAACTGTCATTATTTTCAGATGACATAATACTATATATACAGAAATCTAGATGTAACATCAAAATACCATTAAAACTGATATGTGAATTCAGCAATGTAGGAAGATACAAAATTAATATTCAAAAATTGGTTATACTGTTAGATACCAGTAATAAATTATCAGAAAGAGAAATTAAGAAAACATTATTTATAATTACATCAGAAATTTAAAAACTCTATTAATAAATTTAACCACAAGATAAAGAAAATGAAGAAGATACAAATAAATGGAAGCATATACTATGCCCAAGAATTGGAAGAATTAACATAGTTAAAATGTCCATACTACCAAAAACAATCTTTAGATTCAATGCAATCTTCATCAACACACCAATAGCATTTTTTGTGTGGAACTTGAACAAGTAATCCAAAAATCAATATGGAATGACAAAGATCACAAATGGCTATACCTGTCTTGAGAAAGCTGAAGAAAGCTGAAGTATTTATTGTACCTAATATCAAACTATACTACAGGGCTATAATAATCACAATAGCATGGCACTGGAAAAAAACAGACACATTGATCAATGGAATAAAATATAGAACCCAGAAATAAACACATGCCTAATTGGTCAATTAATATATCACTAAGAATTCAAGAATATAGGATAGAATAAAGATAGTCTATTAAATGGTGTTGAAAAAACTGAACAGATGCATGCAAAAAATGAGACTTCTTACACCATATACAAGAATAAACTCAAAATGGTATAAGACTGAAATATAAGACTCAAAACTATAAAACTCCCAGAAAAGAAACATGGGCAGTAAACTCCGGCATTGCTCTTAGTAATATATGTTTTTATTTATATATCTTCTTCAAGGGAAACAAAAGAAAAAAACAAATGAGACTACATCCAACTGAAAAGTTTTTGCACAGCAAAGGAAACTATCAATAAAACAAAAAGACAATGTACTGAGTGGGGGAAGATATTTACCAAGATATATCTGCTAAGGGGTTAATAACCAAAATTTATACAGCTCTCATGCAGATTAACATCCCACCCCCAAACAATCCAATTAAAAAATGGCACGAGGACCTGAATAAACACTTTTCCTAAGTTGACATACAGATGGCCAAAAGATGTATGAAAAAAGCTCAGTTACTAATCATCAAAGAAATGGAAATTAAAACTACAATCAGATATCACCTCCTACCTGTCAGATTGGCTATCATCAATAAACAAACAACAGTGTTGGTGAGGATGTGAGAAAATGGAATTCTTGTGCAGTGTTGGTGAGATTTCTGTAGTGGTGCAGCCACTACAGAAAACAGTGTGGAGTTCCTTGAAAATCAAAAATAGAGCTACTTTATGACCCTGCAATTACAATTCTGGGTATTTACTTGAAGCAATTCATAATTCTAATTAAAAGATATATGCTCCTCTGTGTTCACTGCAGCATTATTTACAATAACCAAGATATGGTAACAACTTAAGTCCCATCATAATAAGACTGATAAAGAAGAAGTACAATGAAATATTACTTGGCCATAAAGAAGAGTGATCTCTAACCATTTGTGACAACATGGATAGAACTACAGTGCATTACTCTAAGTGAAATAAGTCAGAGAGAAAAAGACAAAATACCATATGATTAAACTTATATGTGGAATATAAAGAGGAAAAGAAACACAAACTCAGAGATACAGGGAACAAACTGATGTTTGCCAGATTGGAAGGAGATTTTAGGGCTGGGTGAAAAAGATGAAGGAATTAAGTGCTCCAAATTGGCAGTAACAAAATATTTTCAGGAATATAAAAATACAGCACAGGGATGATAGTTAATAATATTGTTAATAGCTATGTATGGTTTCAAGTGGGTACAAGCCTTATTTGAGAATAACTTTGTAAATTATATAAATGTGTAACTACTGTGCTATACAACTGAAACTAATATAAAACAATATTGAATGTCAACTGTAATTGAAAAATTAAACAAACAAATAAAAAATTCTCTATAGGAGTTTTTCAACAGGTATTGCTTAACCATTTTACTACTTTGATTTTTTAAATTTATTTTTATTGTTTATTCTGTTACAGTTATTCACACTTTTTCTCCCTTTCCCCACCGCCATCCCCCCACGTCCTTTCCCCTCCCTTAGTCAATCCCCATATTGTTGCTCATGTCCAAGGGTTATGCATAAATGTTCTTTGGTTAATCCCTTCACCATCTTTCATTTCACCACTCCGTATATGGCAGCTGTCAGTCTGTTTCATGTATCTACACTTGTTTCTATTTTGTTTGTTAGTTTATTGTGTTCATTAGATTCCACATGTATGTGAGATCACATGGCATTTGGCTTTCACTCCCTGGATTAATTCACTTAGCCTAGTACTCTCTAGGTCCATCCATGCTGTTGCAAAATGTAAGAGTTTCTTCTTTCTTACTGCTGCATTGTTGTATTCCATTGTGTAAACATACCACATGTTTTTTATCTACTCATCTACTGATGGGCACTTCAGTTGTTTCCAAATCTTGGCTATTGTAAATAATACTGC
>PVKM010014908.1:0-28493 GCA_004027735.1 Carollia perspicillata | reverse complement strand
AATGTGGTGAGGAACAGAGGGCAGTTTCTGGCCAACAGCCAGCAAGAAATTCCTCTCATTAGCCTCTCATTCCAACAGCCCTTAAGGAACTAAATCCATCCAACTACTAATGTGAACTTGGAAGTAGATCCTGCCTCGATTGAACCTTGACGTAACTGTGGCACCAGGTGATATCTACAGTCCAGCCTTGTGAGAGACATTGAAACAGGGAATCCTGCTAGGATATGCCCAGGTTCTAAGCCCACAGAAACTGTGAGGCAGTAAATGTGCATGGTTTTGAGTCACTAACCTTGGGTTCCTTCGTTACACAGCAATAGACAACTAACACAACTACTGTCTCTTAGTGAACATACTTTATAGCTCAGTACAATTCCTTTTATTAAAATCCTCACATGAAGACATGTTTATTGATTTCAGGGAGACAGAGAGACAAGGAAACATCAACTGGTTGCCTCCTGTACATACTCAGCCAGGGATCGAACATGCAGCCTAGGTATGTGTCCTGACCAGGAATCAAACCCATAACTCTTTTGGTGTATGGAATGATGCTCCAACTAACTGAGCCACCCAACAGGGCACAGCTCCTTTTCTAGTGAGCAGTGAAATAGTGCAGTGAGTTAGAGATCTTCACATTTTTGCCTTCAAAATATAGTAGCTGTATGCTCACTGGCAGGCTATGGAGAGGTGCTGACCAAGTCCACAGAGAAACCTGGGAAGTCCAAGACCTTCCTGCAAGGTCCTCTCATGATTCATGGGGCAAGAGATATTGACCAGTATTTACTCTTTGGTGCCCGCAGACCCCCGTCCACCACAGATGAAAATAATACTACCAAGACATAATTTGCTTAGGGAGGAAAGGGGCTAGTCTCTCAAGGGAGAAAAGGCCACAAGTCATTACCTCAATGGTATTTATTAGGTTTGCAACACACAAGGATACACTACTTAAGGCTCATCAATCAATGTCAGGCCACAAGGGTCAAACAATAGATAACAACTCTGAGGGCCTATTTTGAGTCAGGGTAAGATAGCTAAAGAGCCATAAAACTTTGAAGAACAAACTCACTTCTTGCTTGGATTCTTATTTAATTGAGAGCATTGTAAAGGAAAGCAGGTTTCTCAGTATTTTACTTATTCTTTCTTATGCCTGATTACCCTGGAAACTGCTCTAGCCCCGCAGAGGGCTGCACCCCCTACCCATCAAGATTCAGGCTTAAATGGGTTAGAGCCAGGAAGTGCTTCTCCCAGAGCTTCCCCCAGATGGAAAGGGGGCTCAGGCTGTGTCAAAATAGCTGGGGGTTTTGAGGATCCTTTGCCCTCACTTTGCTGCAGCCCCTGAGTCCTTTCTTGATGGCCTCCCACATGATCGTGTCTGCTTGGGTTGCCTCTCCTCCGAGGGGTCGTACCCATAGACTCTGACTAACCGAAGCGTTGGGGGCTAGAGATGGCAGAAGCAGCGCTCTTGCCAGGGAGATAAGCTTTGTTTCCTCAGTGGCTCACAGGAGGTCGCTCACTCAGCCTTAGCCGCTGGGGCATTTACAACTCCTGAAACCAGACAGAGCTGATCCCAACACTTTGGGATAGGATTTGAAGTGTAAAGGTGTTATTTCTTTTTTCAAGGCAAGGTTTGGCACAAGCACTTATGGGGGCTTTGCAAATATTCAATGGTTTTATTCATGCCACCAAAGCCATGTCCTTAGACACATCGCCTTGTTTCACAGATATTTTCACATCACCATATCATGCCAATAGCTTGTTGAGTTCTAGGCTTCATGGTAGAATTGTTAAAAATACCGTAAGAGCCTTTAAAACATTAAATGTATATTGTCTTACTACCAGTAGCTGTCAAGATTTGCAGAATGGGTCCAGAAGAGGGGTATATAATTTATAAATTATTTTATTATTTATTCAATTATCTAATTAATAGAGGGGAACAGTGATGAAAAGTATTTCATCAATAATTAAACACTTTATTTTGAGATGACATATCTAATCATATGTGTGTGTATATCTATATATACACACACACACATATATATATATATATATATATATGTGGCTTCTCCTAAATATGTTCAATCTAATATTAAGACCTCATTTTCTTGATTCATATCTATTGTCAGTGCAAAGAGAAAATCTAGTTGGGTAGGAGAAAGAAGTCAGTTTGGCACTGGACATGTTTCATGGGTGGGCCATGTGTGATTTATCAAGAATCGATTTATTTAAAATGTCCCTAAGTAGTCCAGGAATTAAAACAACAATGGAAAAAAATAAGATTTTTTCCTTATTAGATTAACAAAGATTTTTTAAATGAATTATATCCGGGCTGGGTTATAGGGGAAATGGGTTGGTGAGAGTATAATTTGGCACAACATTTTCGGAGAGTAATTTAATGAAATATTTCAACATTTTAAATCCATTTCATGTCTAGGAATATATGCCAAGAAAATAAATCTGAACTTGCAAAGATGTTAAAAGTTGTTAATTGAAGCACTGTTTATAAGAATAAAAATGTATACAACCCAAATATCTGTCAATAGAGTTAAATATATTATGAAATTTACAAAATAGAGGTTATCCTAGCCAGTTAAAGAGAAACACTGATATTATGAAAAGGTTTCAATGATATATTGTTAAATTTTTAAAGTTTGTCATTGAACAAAACATGTATGCTATGGTTCCAGCTTTGTTTAAAAAACTGCCTACCCTCTATGTGCATGGATAAACAATTGAGAGCACCAAATCACGGAAACGGGTTTTCTCTAATAAAGGAATTATCATGAGGTATTTGAACATTTTCCAGTGAGCATGCATTACTTATTAGTCGAAAAAGACAGCTATTTTAACTTTGAAAAATTCTAGATAAGAATTTTTGCTTTTCTGCTTTTGAACACTAAAAAAAAAATTCAGCACCCAATCATCTGTTTGATTTTTGCCTCCAATTGTTCATTCTTTTTATTCATTACCTCAGTTAAGCACCTACCATGTCTCCTGTGGGAGTCACTGAAGAAAAGATGTGAAAAGAGATAGCCTCTGATTCTAATGAAAAAGATGTGCAAATTTCACATGAAAATGAAATTTGTAAATGCTCAGTTAGAGTGGATGCAAGGTAAGGTGGGGTCACAATGGAGGGAGTGATCAATTGAACATTGTGGAACAATTCATCTTTGAAGGTAGTTCACTCACTATAAAATTAAAAAATATCTTGAGACTGATTCTATAACATATACTTTTAAAATAAATTTTTAGGGCCCAAAATCTTGCCTGTGGCATGCCAAATGTTCAAAGAATACCTTTACATTCATGTTATTCATTTCTAGAGTAGTAGCTTTTGAATTTTGGAATTTACGATTTGAATTCAAATGACAGATATGCAGTAGGACATTGGAATGGATTTTAAAATTCAAAGCATATGAAACAAGTAAGCAATAACTTCAGGCAGGGCAAGGTTCTATGAGTCTATGATCAAGTATCCAGAGTATCCGAGATAAGTTATTTCACATAGTTCCCAGTGAGCACAGAGTTGGCGTTTGAGTAAAATGTCTACAGTCTAATAACGCTTGGTAGGTTGACTAAATTTGGATGAGCACATATGTAATCCATGTGACCATATATGTGAATATGCTCACATAATGTATACTCATACATACATATTTGAAAATCAAAGATTTAGTAACTACCCTCACCCTGTAATAGAAATATAAAATATACATAGAAATTGAAGCTGGCACTCTGTATCAGCCCCTGATGGTTCCCTGCTGGCTTCCCGGTTCAGACTATCACCTGTTGACTAGTTAGTTGATTCCCTGCCTGGGGGCCCTGGATGCTCCCCTGCTGTTTCTTTGTCCTGGGCCCTGACCACTCCCCTTCCTATCCTGTGTCCTTGGCTTTTACAATTCTGTATCTCCTGCTTGTACCACGAGATCTCTCCCCACCCCACTTTGTTGCAAAAGTATTTAACCGCCCACCTGACCCCTCCTCTGTGCCCAGAATTTGGAAGCTGTCTCCTCTGAGCCCACGCGTGTAATAAAGGCTTACTCCGTTACCCCAGATTGTGTAAGAGTTCGTTTTTCCGCAACAACCCTTTATCACTGATTTGAAGGTTTTAAATTTATTCTAAGGGGCAAATTGTATGGTAGAGCCCCTACCTGAGAAAACATTCTGTTAGGACAGACAGCAGGGGAGCTCACTAAATAGCTTAAAGCCACGACATCTGGTGGCACACCTGTGCAGGTGGGCGGCTGGCCGGGCTGTTCGGGAGGAGGCTGTGCGAAGGCAGAGCCGTCAGAAATGCTTGGCCTCTTTGGGCTTTCAGTAGAGGCAGACAGTTGTGCTCTTCCTACTGCGTGTGCTTCGTATCCCTACTTATTAAAAAAGAAACAGGAAAACAATGCCTAATGGACCCATTTCACATGCCTCATGTGAAAATGTGAGCGACCTTGAGTACATGAGAGTGTTCTGAAAGATTAAAAAAATTGCAAAATTCAGACATTAATATCAAATAAAGGGTTTGTGCATGTGTGTGTTGAGCAAAATATTTCCACTAAAAATAGTATATGAGTTGGATTAATAAAAGTGTGTGACTTGCTAAGAAATGAATTTGTATTAATTATAAACTTACATTATAATTCATGCATTTATTAATGATCTACCAATCAATATCCATTGAAAGTTTATTATTTTAAGGAGGATGGGCAATTAGCAGTTTGACACCATGAAAAAGAGATAACCGACTGACTGATGGGTCCTCATCAAGTTTAATTTTAATTTGTTTTAAAAGTATCTTCTTTAGGGGTGAGTTTAAATGCACATTACTCTTCTTCCTTTCAGAAAATGAATATATATGTTGTTTAAAAGGCATATCTGAGCAACAAAAAATGAAGTCTGGCATATGTAACAAGAAACGAGCGCATCTTCTAAATGGGCTGGATGGTTGGTGTAAGTTCTGCTCTCTCCCACAGTAATATAACAGGATTGCTCTTTAAATTAAGTGAATTTGTATGTCTGCTTTCCCTTAATGGAATCAGTTTTGATATACTCTTTGTTCGTGCTGTTACAAGCTTCAGTCTAAGGGTTCTTTGTATTAACTTTTTAAAGTTACATTACAAAGAGGTTTTAAGAATTCCCAACAGGCTTTTATTTAAGCGAAGCTTTTGATCTCCAACCTGCTGGGGCCTAGTGAAATCCTTACCAATTCTCCAGTTAACTCCTCACTATTGGAATTTGAAAAGACCCACCTGAAGGATTGAACTCCCGGTATGGTTTCAGCCATCCTTTAGATCACTCTATTCAAGCAGGCTGCGAGGGGGTCTAGTGCACCTTTTGTGATCTGCTAAGCAGCCTAAGGTGTCCTTTGCATAAGTTGTACTCCTGAGGAAATAAAAATCAGGAGGACACAGACCTATATACCTTATGTCCTGCTATCTTCAGTTAAAGGGGGATCACAGGGGGTCTGCTTAACATCTTTTGCTACCTAAATACCTTTTGGACATGGGAACTCAATAAAAGACCTTTCATTGCATCCATTACCCTACTGCGGTGCATAACAAATGAGATTTTAAAGGCTACTTTTTTCCCCTTACAGCTATTTCCAACATTTTCTTTAAAATTTCAATGTAGTGTCTAGTGGAAGACTATTCTATAATCTACTTTAAAATTCTATAATGCCAATTATGTTGAGCATTATTTCCAAAAAATTAGGCTCATATTAATATTGACAAATTGTACTTTGAAAATTAAGCAGAAAATTGATTGTTTAAAACATGTTTCATATAAAGCAAATAGTGTTTTTAATAAGTCTTTTTAAAGTATAAATGTGCATTAATTTTTATGTGGCCCCAAAATCCCATTTTTAGAAAAAATTTGCAGTTAAAGTTGAAAGTATCAACGCCACATAGTAACCTATTTTGAGAAAGAATAACATAAAATTCTAAATAATAATATTTAAATTATTTATTTTATTAAAAACTTTATTGTGTAGAGATTTTAGGTCATTTTAACAACAAGCATGAAAAACAAATAAAACTGCAAAAATACAAAGTTTGCTGGTAGGTGTGAGAAAAACAGATTTGCCTATGGGCCACTTCTATATAAATCTTTATTTTTACCTTTCTATCAATGTGGTATAAAACCTCATCATTATTGAAAAAAAAGGTTTTGTACTCTATCTCGATAATTCAAAATCTACTTGTTCCTGTTACTCTCATTGCATCAGATGTTACTATCCTTGACAAGGCTTCAAAGTAACTTTATGCCAAAGAACTAGAGAGAAGTATGCATTTCCAGAAGCTGTAAAATAGTTGCCATTCAGGGCTCACTGCTTGAGGGCAGACTCTATCATGCTACACATGCACCATCTATTACCACACATCAGAGGTACCGGAAGGTTCCCCTGCTTGAACCCTCCTTCTGTGTAGACTACAGATAAAGCAACCTGGCACTGTCTCAATTCTGAATATGTGGTCCCGCCATCAGGCAGTGTGGTCGATCTGGCTTTCAGCAATAATGTTGCCATACCCATTGAACATGACACAATTGTTTCATTTTAATTTCTGTAAACATTTGTTACACATTTGACTGGTAATATGTATGAGTAGCTCCCTGATGGAATATTATTTTCTTCAGTTAATAATAACCAATTATATGAAGTTAAGATACTATGATTTTTTTTCTGGAGAAAGAGGGCTCAAAGACTTGCGAACTGTAAGAATGGTGGAGATGATGAAAAATGGTTTTTGCTTTTTATGGGTAATATAATACAAGTCTTACATATTCTATGTTGTGCTATAATAATGCCCTCCTTCTTTGTAAAAAATGTATTTTCATGTATAGACAAAAAGCTTAATAAAGTATTTCTTGTAATCTCAAATTTACTGTTATTCACTCTTATAGTGTAAGTAGTTACAGTTTAGGGGGTGGTTACTCTGCAGTATCTCTCAGTTGGAAAAATGTGTCATGGAGATCATTTGGAGGGCTATCAGCTGGGAAGGGGAAGGGTAGAATGGGAGAAAACATACAGGGATTAAGCAGTACAGATTGGTATGCACAAAATAGACAGGGGGCTGTTAAGAACAGTACAGGAAAGGGAAAAGCCAAAGAACTTATGTGCATGATCCATAGACATGAACTAAGGGGGGAATGCTGGAGGGAAAGGGGGTACTGGGTGAAGTGCGGCAAAGGGAGAAAAATTGGGACAATCGTAATAGCATAATCAGTGAAATATATTTAATTTTTTTTAAATGTGTATCACCTTTGATTGAAAAGAAAATGCATTTCAATATAGCCTTTAGAAATACAGCACTGGTGCAGCTGTGCTCGGAAGTGTGTCCACTAGTGCACTGTGTGTGAGAGTAGAAGTTGCAATCATTCTGAACGTCCACCAGCACGGGATTGCTGATAAGACAGCAAACATCCCGGTAGAGTACCGTGCTGGTCTGCAACCTTACCAAGTGCCGGGCAGTAAGTCCTCGTTCCGCACCGCAACCAGTTCAGGTGGGTCTTGTTACTCTCTTACAGGTTTAGAAAGCGAAGTGCAGAGTACTAAGTAACTTGCCAAAATCACAGAATCACTAAGGGTGGAGCTAGGATTCAGACCCAGCAAAGCCATGTGGTCGCAAAGCTCATGAACTTAATTTAACCCTCCATGGTAATGCTCATATATACTCAAAGAATGAGACAGTTTAGACATCATGAAGTGGAAAAGATGTATAAGAAATATAATTTTAAGAATTAAGTCACAAAGAGGAAGTATGGTATATGTCATTTTGGTAAAAATTGTGTTCATACATTAGAATATTGAGAGGAAAGTCTAAGGGAATGTTCACCAGGCTGCTCATGTGAGAGTTTCTGCAGGTGAGACTCTCATTTTTTACATTATATATTTTTCCCCACATATTTTTTATTGTTGTTCAAGTACGGTGGTCTCCTTTATCCCCCTACCGCTTCCCTCACCTCAGCCATCCCCGCCTCCCACCCTTGATCCTGCCCCCTTTGGTTTTGTCCATCTATATATTTCTATAATATTTAGATATTTTATAAAAGCAATAAAGATATTTCTTTAAAATATTAACATGTAATTATGAGAATCAGAAAAGTAATACGTTATTTTATCAACATATGCAGCATTTTTTCAAAACCTCAATGCTGACAGTTAATTTACCTTTAAAAAAAACAAAACAGAAACAAATTACATCACATAGAATTCTTGTACTATGGACCTTAATTATCACAGTCTGTTTTGAGGGAGAATGGTATTCTAGGACAAACAAAGCTGCAATATGGACAGGTTTTTCCTTATGTGAGCAAGTTTTGCAAGTGACTTGTCTTATAACTATTGAAAAAAATCGTTGTTTTGTCAATAGATTTATTCGTCTTTTTATTTCGCATTCTCTATAAAGGAACACAAAATATTTATTCTTCCAAAGCTTTTTAGGGAAGGAGGATTCTCACAACATCTCTAATATAACAAAAAACACTTAGTACTGTTCCACTTACAAACTGCTTATACGAGCAGACGTTGCATCCAGGTTCCTAGGAAGGAAAATATCTGTGTATCTTATTCCGAAGTTACAACTGATATTTGATACACTACTAGGCTAAACTCAGAATCTGGGCTGGCTCTAGCTCTACTTCTTGCATTTTAGCCTTAAAACAAAACAAAACAAAACAAAAAAACAAATCCATCAGGGGTAATGTTTACAAAAAATCTATTCCAAAGTTCTGCTTCTGCATATCATGATTTTAAAAGGTAATAAATAACATGTGAATATATATTGTTTTGTTCTTTGGATTTTGCAGGAGGAAGTGCCCAGGGAGGTGCATTCACAGCTCTGGAAGCTTCATCTTAGCCCTCTGCTCATTGCAGCTGCCTATGGTGCTCCATTTTTCCTTGAACCTTTTGATTCCTACAGGTAGTGTGTCTTATTTACCAAGTGAAGTCTTGCATAATGTGGAGAGAGAATGCTAGGTTTAAAGGAGAGGTAGTAAGGTTAGAAGAGACACGATACTAAGTTTTAAAACCAAAATGCTTGTTTGAATTTGGCATTAATAGAGAGCTGTCATGTTCCTTTCTTCAACAGAGATAATAAGTGATGCAAAATAGAAAACAAATGACCACTGTTGTGATTAGAAACTCACTGTGTTTAGTGTCAAGAATGCTGGTAGTAGCTAATAAAAATTATATCATCAGCCCTGGCTGGTGTGGCTCAATGGATTGAGTGCCCGTCTGCAGACTGAAAGGTCGCTGGTTTGACTCCCAGTCGGGGCATAGGCGGGATGGGGCCCTGGTTGGGGAGGCGAGCAGAGACAGCCCAGCAATGTGTCTCTTTCACGTCGATGTTTCTCTCCCTCTCTCCCTCCCTTCCCATCTCTCTAAAATGAGTAAATAAAATCTTTTTAAAAATTATATAACCATAAATCACCTCCTCAAACAAAAATGAATAAATGAATACACATTTATAGGTAAGTCACCTTCTAACACCTTTGAGTCTCGAGTGTCCCCCTGGCACAGAGCAGGCGCTTCATGACTGTTGAAAACTGAATGTGAGCTGCGGAATCGTGAGCTTGTTTCTGCAGCCTGTGTGTCCCCCTAAAGAGCCACCCAGTTGTGTGGCCTCCTGATTTGTATCATCACACTCTCACACTGGTGCTGAGACCTGGTGCACAAACTTCATGGAAAGTTTTCTTAATAAGTAACACATTAGGCTGCTGTCGTGAACAGGACCTGGTGGGGGACTCCGAGCACACTATATTCTCAGTAAATTCTTGTTAACTTTAATGATCGTCGCTGGGAATTGTGAGACATTATAAGGAATGTGAAAGACACAGAAGGCACAGGACAAACACAAATGAAATATAATAGAAAGTATCATACAGAAAAAATAGGCATTTGTAGTGGCCAGAGGTTAAATTTCCAGTGTGGTTCTAATGGAGGAGATGGATACAATTTATGATAAGTGCTAATGTTCATTAAATACTAATTATTGGCCAAGCACATGTTAACTGCTTTAGAAGTGTTAACTATCCCGTTTAATTTTCACTACAATCTTAAAGTAGGTAATATTATTATTTCCATTTCATAGGTGTAGCACCTGGGGTTCAGATCCACAAGGTAGCTGCTCAAGGGAGCAAGCCAAAGTCTGTGGCCAGAAAACTCTGGCTCTCTGGTCCCACATAAGGACACGTGCTACAATATGAATGTTTGTTTTGTGTCCCTCCAATATGTGTATGTTGAAACCCTAATACCAGATGTGATGGTGCCTTTGGGAGGTGCTTAGGTCACAGGAGTGGAACCCTCACCAGTGGGATTAGAGCCCTTATAAAAGAGACCTCGGGGAGTCCGCAGCCCCTCCCATCACTGGCAGACACCGTGAGAAGACCATTATCTACCCATAAGAAACAGGCCTTCACCAGGACCCAGCCATGGCAGCACCCTGATCTTGTACTTGCAGCCTCCAGAAAAATCAATGTCTGTTGCTTATAAGCTGCCCGGTCTATGGTATTTTGTTATAGCAGCCCTAACAAACTTATACAACCTACCCCATTTGGAAGAACAGGCATGTTGCAATCATGAGTCTGGAGTGTTCTTCAGGCATAAGTGCAGCTGCACATTTAAGACTCAGTTGAGAACTGAAATATCATCTGGCTGAGTGCACCTCTAGAGATCCAGTTACCTTTTGCATCCTCAATGGCAGTGTTCATAGCTCCCTACTGTTGAGTGCTGCTACCCTGCAGACCCTGTCTATATCTGATGCACTTCCCCTGCTGCCTTTCACTCGCACACACTCTCTCCAGCCTCCTTTCCCCCTCAGACTTCTGACTGACCAAGGTTTCTTGTGTCATGTGGTCTCTGCTCACTGACTTCTTCCTGCGTCAGTGCCTCTTGGTCCTCACTATGGATTTCCCTGATGTCTCCTTTTACAGGCCTCTGGGACTGGCTCAAGGGTCAGCTGACCTGCAGTCATGGCTTTGGGGAGGAATTCCATCTCCTCAGGCCACCTCAGAGAACCAGGCCCAGACAGGAGACAGCAGCCTTTGGGTAAAGTGCTGATCTCAAGTTGAACTGGAGCCGGCCCAGTGGCGTGCTCCTATAGTTCCAGCTACTCCAGAGGCTGAGGCAGGAGGGTCGCTTCAGCCCAGGAGTTCTGGGCTGTAGTGCGCTCTGTTGATCGGGTGTCCACACTAAGTTCAGCATCAATATGGTGACCTCAGGGGAGCAGGGAGGCCACCAGGCTGCCTAAGGAGGGATGTGCCAGCCCAGGTCAGAAATGGAGCAGGTCAAAACTCCCGTGTTGATCAAGTTGAATTGACATTGCCAGGTTTGACAGTTAATTTTATGCGTCCACTTGGCTAGGCTGTGGTACCTAGTTTTTGGTCAAATGTCAGTCTAGATGTTGCTGTGAAGATATGTCTTAGATTAATATTAAAATCAGTTGACTTTGCATAAAGCAAATCACTATCAATAATGTGAGTCCTCATCCGACAGTTGGAAGTCTTAAGAGAAAAGAGTGAGGTTCCCTTAGAAAACATTTGGCCTCCAGACTGCCTTCAGACTCAAGATGCACAATCCATTTTTCCCTGGGTCTCCAGCCCGCTGCCTGCTCCACAGATTTCAGACTTGCCAGCCCCCACAATCTCATGAGACAATTCCTTAATATCGCTTTATGTATATATACACATCCTCTTAGTTCTGTTTTTCTGGCGAACCCTGACTAATAGATCAGGGGAGTAGGTTTGTAAAGATAGTAAAGATAAGAAAATGTATTGTATTCAGTATAAAGAGAAGTAGTAAGAATGGAAACAAACTAGCTGATCTGAGAAATGAGAGACAAGACAAAGTGTCGGGAACCTGGGCTGGACAAGTCTGGCCTTTTCAGCTGATGCGATCAGCTCGGGGAGGTTTATGCTCCTCAGAAGCTGCAACACAGCAGTTGGTCTTTCTCTTTGTTGCCAGTTATGGATAGCCCAGCCCCTGCCACGAGCATGCGCAGAATACGAACACAGGCTACCAATCAGAGTATAAGACGTACCCCGGCATGCGCGCAGTAACCTATCAAGAAGCGCTCCTTTGTGTACCCCTCACCAATCAAGTAGCAATACGTTTCCCCTTCTCCCCCTCTTATAAGTCTTTACCCGGAAATAAAATTTTGCAGCTTGATCAGAACTTATTGTCTTGCTGCCATTCTTTGCGCCTCTTGTTTCCCTCACTCATTCGCTCCATACAGGTGGCTGAATCCTCGTTGATGCTCTGCAGTCCAGGGCAACAAAGAATACCTTAAACATAGAAACACAGGTTGCCTTGCATTGACACATGGGGTATCAGACAGCCAATCCTAAGAAAAGTTCCATTACAGCTAAAACCAGCACTTCCAGTGAGATAAAAATAAGTAGAATGGCTTAGTTTAATTTCAATTAGAGACACAAATAGGAAGCTTAACTTTATTCAAAGTCTAGTAGTTATCAGGCCCTGGTATGTACATAATCTCATTTAATTATCCCAATATCCTGCCAAGTTGGGCCCTGAGATTTAATGAAATAAGCAACGTGTCAGTGATCACTTAGAATGCAAGCCATGGCCTCTTTAGTTGACTATGGATACCCAAACACAGTCACTCGTCACTTGCTTCAAAGTCCCTCATGAACCTGCTTTCACCTCAGGACTACTGTGCAATGACATTTGGTGGGCACACCTGGCTTGGCTTTGCATCTCCCCATCTTTTAAATTGCAACCTGAATGTTCTCTTTCGACACTCATTTTCTGCTCTCCCCAGGCTGAGTCAAGAGCACTTGTTACTGCTCTCCAAGCTCCTACCATTTTTTCTTCATTGCACTTGGAATTATGAGTTTGGCTTGGGTAAAATTATTTCTTTAATTCATTTTATAATAGATGGTAAGTTGTATGAGGACAAGAACTGCACCTATTTTGTTCATCATTTTATCTCCTGAACCTCAGTAAATATATATTGAGTAATGTGATTTGAAGGAGCTAAATCAAGTGAAGGTCATAGTTCATGCTGTCTTCCATTGCATTGTATGGTTTCCTGATTCTTTAAACTAAAAATTTACAGGTTACTGACTTATAAAAAGAAATAGAAAAGTACGTGTCCTCCGATCCCAACCCTGCCTCAATTCAAACTCTACCTAAAAAGCAGCCCATTCTTTAAATAGCACAAAACCTTAGAATGAGATTTGCCTTTTCTTTGCCTCTGTTTTAGCCCATCAAGCAAAGTTTTAAAACATTTATATGAAATGCGAGACACAGTTTTTTCGTTCACGCTAAAGGTTTTAAGAAACTATTAGAACTGGTACCTCAAATATATTTTTGAATAAATATTGACTAGTCAAAGAAAAATCAGTAATATACAAATATAAAAAAATGTCCTCGTTGAGCTTACATGAACTCTAGTAGTGTATGTTTATTGCTTATGAATGTTATATAAATCTAATATGTTTTATAGGAAACAAATTGCTCAGATTAGATTATGTCTCAGTGACACGGATTTTTAATGCCTTCATTCTTCAGGTGAAGTTCACTCTCCAGCAGAAGGCAGGAAGCTGAAAGTCAAAATATGTAAAATCAAAGAGGATTGCAATTCTATACTTTTTATTTGCTCTGCCCATTTACAAAAGTATTTCTAAGATTTTGGTAGATTTAAGCATTAGATGTTTCACCACACTTATAATATCTGCTTCAAACTTGTGAGATAACCTTTAAGGGTATTCATGTATTGGAGGTTCAGTTTCAAGTTTGTTCAATAAAGGTCTTGTTACCTCAGCATTATATATGTATATTATTTTGTATTATATTATATTGCATCATACCATACCATACCATACCACACCATAGCATATCACACATACACCCACACACACATAAATGTACACATGCACACACAAACACACATACACATGTGTGCGCGCACAAAAATATATTTGTGCATATGTGCACATATATGTTTACATATATGTACCTATACTTGTACACAAACACACGCGTGCTACTATATTTTTAAAACTTCCAGTAACAAATGGAAAATATTTTACATTTTGCAGAGTTCAAATAGAATGCAAAAGTCGACTTTCTTTTGTGAATTCATATTTTAATTTGTCAGTCTTATGACTCATCATTAGTGCTAAATGTGGACTCTGCATACACACAGTTAAGCCTTCATATGTAATGCTTCTTCAGCAGGTAAGAGTGTGCTTAGCTTGAAGTCACACAAAATCAAAAACTTGACTGAAAGGAAGATGTTGCATTATCTCCTGAACAAAATGTTTAAAGGAAGCAGCTGATAGCCTTGGGTGTCAGGAGAGATTTTAATGTAGTTCTCTAGGTTCTGTACTCAGCCATGTTGCTTCAAGGCTGCAAGATGGTTGATACACATCTAGACATAAAGAAAGTGAAAGCTTTTCCAGAACCAGTATTAGCCTTCCCTCGGCGTCTCACTGGATAGATGGATAGATTTGTGTCATATGGCCTTTCCTAGCATCGAGGGAATCAGGAATGTATTGCCAACCTGATCAAAATTGGTATTCTCTTCTGTGGGGAAGAAGGAAAAAGGGTGGCTGTTGGAGAGTTGGTGAATGGCGCTGCCATAGACTCCTTTGAAAACAAACCCTTTCCTAACTAACAACCATACTAGAATCAGTGATGCCCAGGGTCTAGTGCAGGGCATACATGAGGACATGAGAAGGGAGATCTTAGGGTGCCTCTTCCCCAACCCCTGTCACCACCTCAAAGAATCATGGTTTTTCTTTTTGTTAAAAAAAAATTACAGTCACCCTAATCCCTCATTGTATTCATAATGAAATTAAAAACTAGAGGAGATAAATCAATCATATAAGATCACAAAATTAGTGGCAGATCTAGAATAAAATCACAAATTTCCTGATTTAGCCCAATGACTTTTACTGTGTACCACACACTCTCTCTTTATTTTTCTACTCTTTGTTGTTGCACAATTTGTCTCAAGTGGGCATTTGCAATTGAACCCTCTCTCTTCATTTCAGTTGTTCTCTGCTAAAGAATCCTATCTTCTCCAAGTGGAATCCCCAAATTATTATTTCCAAGCCTTCCTTAAAAATTGTTATAGAACATGATTATTGGCTGATAGGTTTCAAGTGTTAGTTCTAACTCCATATACATTTGAAATATTAATGAAATATTCAGATTATCTATGATTTTAAGTCACATTTCTATTTATCATATTCCACTTTGTAATTTTCCCCTTTCCTACTTAGATGTGTTATTTTATCTTGTTTTCTGTTATTAAGTGAAAGTTTCATATTCTATTTCTATTCTTCAATAGTGCTCATAAGTTTTCTAACAGCACATTTGACATATTTGTTTTAATCTCCAATTACTACACTCTTCTACCATCAATATATTATTTTACTTCTCCTTTGGTTTTGACTCCTAAACTAAGGCATTATATCTTTTTGTCAATATTTATTTAGATTTATCAACATATTTACCAAATTCTTTGAGTACCATAGTTTGCCCTTCTCCTTTCTTCTTGTTCAATGTTCTTCTTAGTTAACTACAGGCTTTAGTGTTTTTTCTTTCTTTCAGTAAGGAATCAGAGAATAGTAAACTCTATCAGTCTTTATTTAAAATGTAGCATAGTCTTATCTTTCATTATATTTGATTTGAATGTAAAATTCTAAGTTGACAATTGCTTTTCCCATAGCACCTTGAAGGTATTACTCAATTTCATGCCGATTCTATTTTTACTGATGAAAAATCTCCTTCAGCAAAAATGTCGTTCTTTAGATAAACTGAGGTTTCTTTCTAGTTGCTCATTGGTTTTTTTAGAGAGAGGGGAAAGGAGGAAAAGGGAGAGGGAGAGAAACACCGATGTATGAGAGAGAAACATTGATTGGTTGCCTCTCATACGAACCCCACATGGGGACCAAACTCGAAACCTGAGTATATGATCTGACCTGGGAAATGAACCCACACCCTTTTGGTTTACAGGACAACCAAGTGAGCCACACTGCCAAGGGCCCAAGGATATGTTTTTATGGCTGATTTTAGAGAGAGAGAGAAACAGATAGACAGACACTGATTAGTTACCTCCCACACAGTTCCCCGATTGGGATCAAACCTACAACTGCTTTGGTGTATGGGGCCATGTTCAGTCAACTGGGCCACACAGCCAGTGTCTCATTTTTGTACAATTTATTTGATTTTTTTTTCAAATTTGCCTTTCCTTTTCCATTATATTCTATTCTTTCATTTTTTATCTCTATTCCTTCTTTAATCTTTTTTATCCCTCAACATATTAGTTTATAGAGTCAGATTCCTTTATTATATTAAAATATTAAGGGTGCTACTCTTTCTGTTGTGTGTCTCTTGACTCTCCCTTATGGAGAATCATCTCCTTTCATATCTTGTCATTTTTGTGTCATGAGCTTTTCTTCAGCTGTAAGATTCCTGGGCAACTCTGGCTGTGTCAGTATCCCTAAACACAGGTGCAGGGTCTGCTTCTGTTAGATTCATTTCCTTTTTTTGTACATTAGATTTATTATTTGACATTTTCAAATAATCCACGTAGTATAACCATATACTCTAAACTTGCAGAAGGCACATCTTTTGGGTTTGGTATTTGCTGAGAATTTTTCTTCTGTTGTAGCAAATAGAAACAGATGTCCTTGTTGCTTACCTAACCCACTCTCTCCCATCGTTACTGTGTGTCAGCCATGTCCTTGCCACTCTGATGGCAAATTTCTTTTTGACTTCTGAAGCAGAGAACTGTATTTAGTTTTTCAAACTACATATTATATTTTTTGTTATATCACATCCAGTACTTCTACAAGGTAGCAGAAAAAATGTTGTATTACTTTAGGTTGCCATGCTGTTAGAAACAATAATCTTATTATTATAATTATTTATTGATTTTATTAAAATATTATTTACTAAAGGACTGCTGCCATTCTTCTTATTATTGCTATCTCTCTGCTATTTTAAGAACAGAATCATATGGCTGCTGAAATCAAATCTTCAACTAATCTGAGTGGCACCTTTTCTATAAATTGGCAGAAGAAAGAAAATAAAAAAGATTAACGAGAGTAAATTTTCAGGCATGGAGAAAATAATATGATGCTACCCCAAATAACATGACTAAAGAAGCTATGGTTCAATGAGAAGGGAGGTGGAGGGGGGTGCTGGGATGGAGAAGGTGCAAAGCATTGTGGGTGGTGAGGATAAGAAAAGAACAAATGTCATGCATGCCTACCATGTGTTGGACAGAATCCTTAGCACTTTTATGTATAACTCATATGTGACATCAACAAATGTATAAACTATAAATGATTATTTCATTTAGTAAATCAATTAAATCATAGAAAAATAACTCTTTCAAGATCTGAAGAGTTAGTAAATACCACAGTGAAAATTCATGTCCAAATCTAAGTGTTTCCACCAAAACTGGGCCTGGAAGGGAAGGGTCACTTTCCACCCTCTGTGTGGAACATGGGACAGATGCCCCTGCTTTTCTCTTCTGTTCTCTGCCAGCTAATTACATCTCTGATTAGTACAGGACAAAGGAGAAGGCGCAGAAGAGGAGCCTGACAAGGTTGAGAAGGAAATGGCTGAGAGAAAGGAAGATGATTCATTTAGAAGCTCTTTGTCCTCTGGAAATGTAATAGGCCTCTTAGGAGGGGAAACTCAGTGTCTGTCAGGACAGCTTGGGCCCCGAGGAAAGCGTTACCCAGAGGTGAATAGGACAGAAGAGCGTTTTCAGACCTCCCTACCTCACTGAGCCAAAAAAAAAAAAAAAAAGCCACAAAAGGTCCCAATTCTTCCTCCTCTCCATTCACACTAGTATAACTGGCCTGCCCAATATATTTTAAACAGGGCCTCCTTCAAGAGCACTGTATTAACCAGCCGGTGCTCCTTAAGCATCTTTACAAAGGGGCCCAGCACAAATAACGCCCCCTTTTAATTACAAAATCTTTTTTTGCAAAATCATAAGCATGTAATTTTATAACATAACAATATCACACTCAAGCATGCCATATGACATTTTAGGTGAAATGTTCAAGTTAAAACTATAAATTATTATACCTACATTAGTACCCTCCCAACCACTCTCAGGCAGGCTTTACTTGTGCTGGACCCTGTAGTTCCCAGAATAGCATGTCATTCTTAAGACTCACCACAATTTAAATCGTTTGCTGAGTGATTCACCCCAACCCTTCTCAAAGCCAAAATGGTGTTATATAGCAATTTAAAAACTGAATGAATATTATTTTCCCACTAAGGACATTAAAAATATCTTCATGTTGTTAGTAGTGGAATGAAAGTCATGTCAGATATATGGTGAGGTAAACTCACTTTGTTACTAAGGTTCAGTATCCCTTCCTTTAAAAAAATAAAAAAATTCTTACTACTTTTTACCATCATTTCTATTGTGTAATTTTTTTTTTCAGAGAGGGGAATAAAGGTCCTTTTTAATCTCTAAATTCTAATTTATGTTATCTCACATCAATTCTTGATAAACCCATCATTTAATATTGTCTATGCTAATTATAGACAAGTTTGGAGGTTTCCATCAAGAGTGATTGTTTCTTCTGGCTCTTTCTTCCATGCTTGTAAAGCCTGCTGAATATTTTAGAACTCGGGTGGACCTCCCCCTACAAATCTTAAATTGCCCATGCCTTTGAATCCCCTTTCTCTTTTAAAACCACCTAGGTTAAAAATTAAGCCCCTACAGCGAAGGGCACCTGTATTGGCTCACCCTATTATGCAGCTATACTGAAAGGCTTTACAGCTGTCCAAATTAGCATAATTAAATCCACATCAGTTTAAAACCTCAATCACCTCTTTCCTCTTCACATGTAGATGGTGACATTTGTCTAAGGTGGGAAGTAACAGAAGAACTTTTTAACAGTTGAAGATCTGGCTGAAAAGGAGAGTAATAAGATTGGTCTATTGTTTGGGGTTCACCTTAGGACTGCAGCAGTGGTCAATGAGAGCTGTTTGGCCAAAGTAGGATACGGTTTGCATTTCAATGCTGCCAGCAGGCAGGGCTGGCCATCAGAGATGTGCATTTTACAACAGGCCTCTATTGCTCTTTATCCTCCAGTAATGAGGGTAAACAAAGCACCATTATGACTTTGGAGATGATGGTTGTTTTTAAACTGGGGAGGCCTGGTGACCTCAGGTTAGTGACAAGACTACACCGTGTGGTGCAGGCAAAGAAAATTCCTGGAGATGAAAACTGACGTGGGGTCCAGGGGTTAATTTCTGGAACAGACAAATTTGCATACAAATGAAAAATGATGGGATTTCCGTTCTCCTAAATTTTCAATGTCATCAGCATCAAACAGCAGCCCTCACTCCCTTGTCGTTTGAAGAATATTCATTACTTTAGAAGAAGGGGCACCTTGTTTGGTCTTTGCTTCAATGCAGGTCAATGACTTAATTTGTGAAACTTCATTTGGAGCGTGATTTTTTTTGCATCTTTGCATTTCTTTCAAATATGGCTTAAATAATGTTTATTTTTACAATCACAAACTTTTCTGAATAAACATTGAGTGGCATATGGTTGAATGCTTTGAGCATTTACCTTTTTCACGCTGGTGACTTGCTGGTTTTTTTTTTTTTTTTTTTTTTTAACAATACTGCACAAGATGACAACTTGGGTCTATGCTGAGTTACTGGATATTAGAAACAGGGTATGACAATACTGATCCATTTCTCCAAAACACATTTTTCTTCATTCTTATCCTGACTTTCAGTTAAGTCCTTTTGCATATTTAACACTTTATTTTTATTTTTTAAGGTAATTTTAAGTTTGTGCAGAGAGTTCCCATATACCACTCACCCCCACATAGGCCCAGCCTTCCCGATTATCAACAGCCCCGAACAGAGCTGTACGTTTATTACAACTGGTGAACTTACATCAACGCATCATACTCACTCACAGTCCATGCTTTACATTACGTTTCACTCTTGGTGTTGTATATTCAAAGTTTTGGGTAACTGTATATACACATATGCATCATTATAATGTCATATAGTTTTCATTGCTCTACAAAGCTTCTGTGTTCTGCTTATTCATCCGTCCCTCCTGCCGTGGGCCCCCTGGAAACCACTTCTTATTGTGTCTATAGCTCCGCTTCTTCCAGACGAGCATATAATTGAAATCATACAGCACATAGCCTTTTCAGATTTGCCTCTTCCACATAGTTATATGAGCTGACTTTTCCTCCATGTCTTTTTATGGCTTGATAGCTCATTTGTTTTTAGTGCTGAATAACATTCTATTGCCTAGATGTACCACAGTTTATTTACCTATTCAAAACTGAAGGTGTCATTGTTGCTTCCACTTATGCTTTGTTGATGACACAATTCATCCCTGCTCATTTTTATAATGTTGGAAAAATTAATGTATTAGGAGAGGAGAAGTCCCAGCTCCCAGAAATGACTGCCAGTTAATGTTTTAGTGTATATACTTTCTCACTCCTTTTCCACGATCTATTACTTTGAAACAGTCACTACAGAAGGCCAGAGCATTGGCTTGTGCCTGTAGCAGAGCAGACCCTCCTGATAGCAGCTAAAGCTGTCCCCAAGCAAGTCCTGCCAGTGGCACCTTGTTTTGAGAGAGCATCTTTTTCTCTTCTTTACTGTACCACTAATGATCTGTAAGGCCTCAAATAACTAACTCTCTGAAGCCTTTAAGTCCCAATGTCTTCCTTTTTCTTATTTTACATACATAAAATTGATTATGCTATTACGGTTGTCCCAATTTTTTCCTCCTCCTACCTATTCTGTTCCTACCAATTTGTACTTCTAAATCCCTACACCTTTTTCCCCCATTCTCCCCCTCCCAACTGATCTCCAAATGATCTCCATATCTATGGTTCTATTTTTGTTCTGCTGGTTTTCTTAGTTTGTCTTTTTAGATTCAGTTGTAGATAGTTGTGAATTTATTGCCATTTTAATGTTCATAGTTTTCATTTTCTTTTTCTTAAATAAGTCCTTTTAACATTTCATCTAATAAGCTCTTGGTGATGATGAACTCCTTTAGCTTTACCTTCTCTGGGAAGCACTTGCCCTTTGATTCTAAACGACAGCTTTGCTGAACAGAATAATCTAGTTGTAGGTGTTTGCTTTTCATCACTCTGAATACTTCTTGCCAGTCTCTTCTAGCCTGCAAACTTTCTTTTGAGAAATCAGCTGATAGTCTTATGGAAACTGCTCTGTAGGTAACTGTCTGCTTTTCTCTTGCTGCTTTTAACATATTCTATTCATCTTTTAACATTTGGCATTTTAATTATGATGCGTCTTGGTGTGGTCCTCTTTGGGTCCATCTTCTTTGGGATTTTCTGTGCTTCTTGGACTTGTATGTCTATTCCTTCATCAAATTAGAGAAGTTTTCTTTCATTATTTTTTCAAGTAAGTTTTCAATTTTTTGCTTTTTCTCTTCTCTTTCTGACACTGCTATAATTCTGGTATTGTTATGTCTGAAGTTGTCCCAGAGGCCCCTCAGCTTATCCTTGTTTTCTTTTGGATTCTTTTTTCTTCTTGCTATTCTGATTGAATGTTTTTTTTTATTTCCTTATGTTCCAAATCATTGATTTGGTTCTCGACTTCATCCACTTCATTGATTCCTATAAATTTTTCTTTATTTCACTTAGTGTAAAGTTCATTTCTGCCTGGGTCTTTTTGATGCTGTAGAGTACCCAATGAGCTCCTTGAGAATCCTAATAAACAGTGTTTTGAACTCTGCATCTGATAGATTGCTTATCTACATTTTGTTCAGTTCTTTTTCTGGAGTTTTGTTCTGTTCTTTAATTTGGGCCATATATCTTTGTCTCCTCATTTTGGTAGCTTCTCTGTATTTGTTTCTGTGTATCAGGTAGAGCTGCTTCCATCCTCTGTCTTAGTAGCATGGCCTAATGTAGAAAAGCACACCTGCAAGTTGGATGGGGTGGAGCCTTAGGTAATTGCTGGGGTGTGGCAACTCCTCTAAACCTGTGATGGAGTCTCAAACATGGTACCACTGCTCTGTGGCTCTGTGTGGGGGAGGGCTCAGAAAAGGGACAATGGCTGCTGTCTGGCCTTTGGTGTTTTGTCCAGGAGGAAGCTGTCCCCTGGCACTTGCCCTGATGTCAGACACTTCAGTTTCTCCCCCTATGCCATTGGTGCCCTTCAAGCTGCTTCCCTGGTGCTGGAACCCAGAGGGAATGAGTCTGAGTAGGTCCTAAGTTCACTGGGGGCCCTTTAAGAGGAGATGCCTGAGAATCTCACAGTTTCTTCTACCATCCCCATTCCAACTGGTTTTTATAGCCAGAAGTTGTGGGAACTTACCTTCTTGGCACTGGTACCCTGGTTGGGGGTCCTAGTGTGGGGCTGGGATCCCCTGTTCCTGTGATATCCCTCCAGGTTTTTATCCACCACATGCAGGTGTGGGACCAGCTTGTTTTGTGTCTACAGCATTCCTACCTGTCTGAATGAATGTGGCTTCTTTAATTCCTTGGTTGTCAGACTTCACTACAGCTCGATTTTCTGATGGTTCTGGGAGATAGTTGTTTTGTAATTTAGTTGTAAATGTTGCTGTGGTTGTGTGAAGAGGTGAGTCATGTTTACCCATGCCTCTATTTGACTGGGAGTTGAAATCTTCCTTTTTCTAAAATATAAATCACTCCAAATGTTGTTTTCAGATGTTACTACAGATTAATGACTGTTAAAGTGCATCAAGATTCTTATTTAAGTTTAGAACAATATTGAAATGGTTACATTTGTGCAACGAAACAGTATTTCCCTCAGTTCCTTAGCTCTTCAGAACTATAGGGTGTTGGGCCGGTGCGTCTCACTCTGCATCTACAGTCCCTTCCAATTTCCTTGCAGCTTCTGTGAGCAATAGTTCATGATACTTTTTATTGGGTCCTTGAATGCTCTTCAATACTTTACTTCTCCATCATGGGTGAGATGCCTCCTTGGCAGTCTTGTTGTTTTTTTCTCTTTCTGAAATACTAATAAGAAAATAATCATGCATGAACTTTAAAAATCATATTAAAGGAGAAAGTCCAACTTTCAGGATAGAAAATGATTAAGAAATCCCTTAAAAAATAGCCTTAAGGCAACTGAGTTGCTATGATGTATAAACCATGGAGGCACTATAGTAATACACATGGGAAGAAAATGTATCTGCTTAAACCTGGAACTTCACATGTAGATATAGTCTGGTCATACATACCTCTGGTACAGTAAGTACCTTTAACATATATGTGAGTTGATCACACATACTTTTATGTTTTTCCCTAATTAAGTTACATTTATTATCATTATGATTTGCCAAAGGGGTACTTTGAGGCAATAAATAAATATCTCAAAGCCCAGATGTCCTGTTTAGACAAGGAGTTTTATATTGATTCTAGTCTGCTTTCACCTAACCTCATGCAGCAAATATCACAAAGACATAATTAGAAAATTTGGTGCAATATTGGACCCTGTTCGCTGTGTGATGGAATTGTTTGACTGCCGAGTAACTGAAGCTTGTTTGCATCCCAGTGTGTAGTGAAAGGCGAACTTCAAAGAAAATATTATATCTCCTAACTCCAGCTCCTGAGTGTCTTGGAAGTATAATACAGCAAGGCTTAAAACTCCCTGCTGTGGAAAGGCCAATTTGACACTGAAACTACTGTTTAAATCACTATTGAAACACTGGCTTGCAAAAGAGTTCTTATTAGATAAATATAGCTAAAGCCTAAAAGGCAGAAGGAAAACACACCCAAATCATAGAAAAAAATGGGAGGTGGGGGTAGTCTTTAAAGTTGGACAGTATGTGTTGACAAAATTTGGGGATTTTAAAACATGTATCTACACATTTATTTTATAAATTGTACATAAGACTGGCTCCTTTTCCAGTGCAAAATAAAATATTTAGATTTGCAAAAACCTATGGAAGCCAGATTTCAGACAAAAAGGGATTTTTTTTTGTCAGACTGTCAGTCTCTGAATTCCATCACAATCTGTTCAGCTGTTTTTGTTGCAGGCAGGGTAAAATGCACTGGGTAAGTATGTGTTTGCATTTATTATTAAAATGCGGATGTGAAATCTTGCTTTCTAACAGTCTTCACATTCTGTACATGTGTGTTGGTCACAGAGGAGCTGGCTTGGGAAGGACAAAGATTAAGGTCATACCTGGAGAGCTTGCGATGGAGAATGCCAAAGATAGCACCTCTTTGCAAAACATGGTTTTAAGCTTTAAAAAGAATAATCTTGGCATTTGCCTCGCTTTTCCTGCACCTATAAGTACTGATTTTGCCTTGAAGAGGGATGGTAAAATACTTTGTTGGTGGTAGGTCAAAATGTTTTATGTAATTGTCATGATTCCTTTAGCCCATCCTTTGCACTAATCAATAAATAATAACTTGGATTGACAGTTTCAACATCATTTAGTGTACATGTATGATTATCTGTAAAGATTGCCTAAGAGAATATTAAAGATGGAACTTGAACCTCCAATAGGTGGGACATTCTATTAAAGAACAAACATCAAATTGTATGTAATTTCATATTTATGGAGCTGATTCTTCTTCCAGTTAGGGCTTTCTGATGCATGGTGCTTGATATATAATCACACCTAGCAGCAGTGAGATTTGAGATGATATTACCTTTCTTTAAATAAAGCTCTTTAGATAAGGAGGATAATACAGATCATGCAAATCACAATTGACTATGACAGAGTGAATATTTGAGGTCTTTTTCACATTTTAAAGATGCACAAAAAAACCTTTACCTTGAACTGAATGTATTAGTCTGCTCAGGCTGCCATAACAAAATACCACACAGACTGAGTGGCTTAAACAGCAGAAATTAATTTTTTTCACAGTTCTGGAGGCTTGGAGGTCAAGACCAAAGTCCCAGCTGGTTTCTAATGAAACCTTTCCTCCTGACTTACAGACAGCATTTTCTTATGTCTTCTTCACATGGACTTTCTTCTGTTCATAAAGGAGAAGCTCGGTTGTCTCCTCTTCTCATAAAGATGCCAGGGCTAGTGGATGAGGGCCCCACCCTCAGGCCCTCATTTAACCTTAATTACCTCCTTCAAGACCCTGTCTCTCTGTACAGCCACACTGGGTGCTAGGCTTCGACATCTGAATTTGGGGGACACATAATTCAGTTCCTAACACCAAGAGAAACACAAGTGTACTGGAACTCCAGGTTTCTTTGCATTTGGCTGGTTTTACATTAACACAGTGCTAGACTAGTCCCCACATTCTGCATACAACTTCTGATTTGCAGTTTTATATGCTAATTAGTAATATGTTGGGAAAATGAATGTTGTTGCTCCATAAATAGGGTTTGGTAGACAACTTATTTCTAAATACAAAGGCCCAGGAGAAAAATAATTAAGGAATTCTTAGTGGTGAAAAGAGGTTGAGAGTCATTGGAGAGAACATGACCAACCAGAAGTGGTGAATTCATCTAAGGTGTCTCTTGAGATCGCTTCCGTTTTTAGACCTAAGGATTTGTGAATTCAGTCATACTCAAAATGCAATAATTTCAGGAAGAACCCATGGAAACATAGCAAACTGGTCTTCCCTCTGAAATTTAAGGAAGGAGAATGTTGTTGTTAGACTTACAAAGAATGATAAAATGTCCAGGCCTGGTTGTGTACCTGTGGCGGTGACTGGCTGCCTCTTTCTGAGAGTCCACATTTCCTAGCTTTGTTTTGATTGGGCTATGGGATCAGGTCCTGGTCATTTGGAAGTGATGTACACCACTTTCAGGACTGGCCAGAAAACCATCTGTGTGATCTCTCATGATTTTGGCTTTCCTTTCCAAGTAACAATGTGTCGACAACATACAACACAAAGCCTGGATCCCATAGCCACTGCTTGATAGAGACATCCAGGAAAATCTCTGGCTTTTGGGAGAGCAAGGAACAGATTTTGCTGTATCATTAACCCACTGGGATTTGAGGATTGTTTCTTATAGCAGCTACCACTAGCTATTTTTACTAACATAATATCAAGAAAATTTTTTGAAATTTGTGACAGCACACTAAGTTTTATCTATTGAAATATATATAGCATTGAAGAAATGCCAGACAATAATACAAAATTTCTCATTGTTTTAAGAAAGCAAATACATATAGTTGCTATGTTGGCATATTTTGTCTCCATCACCAAAAAGATTCTGACTAGACTCTTTCTGAATCAACTATGAATCATCATTTTCCACTAGGTACAATTTTCAAAAACAGATTTAAAGTTTCCAATCAGATGACACCAGTAATTTCTCCTTCTTCCCTAAAATACATCTTGGGGAGAATTCTGTATCTTCTGGGCCCATTTTTCTGGCACACCACTTTGTAAATTTAGGGGTGGCAAACAGGTTGTACCTGATGTGTTTACTCTAATGAGTTTGTAGCGGCTGCCAGAGACAATTTTGTGAAGGAATCAGAGGTGGAGCCTGAGATCATTGGAATTACTTTTTTTGCTGAAGGCCAGAGAGTGTGGAGTAGTGGTGCATGTGTCCTATACTAGGCATTGCTGGCTGACAGTTTCTGAATATCACATTCTATGTCTATATATCTACTCAGATAGTGGCCAGTCTTGTTGAAATCATTAAACCCCCATCTAAGGCCATACACTTATTCCAGTGTCTACCGTTCGACAGTGCAACAGTGTGGGCTACTGTTTTTAGTGCTGTGTTAATTTAGGTCAGACTTGTCTGATTTACTCTACTTTGTCTGACTTACCTCCAATTGCCAGTGGAGACGGCGCTGTGTAAGACCCGGGATCTAGACTGTAGAGTGCACAGACATCCCAATGGATTCTGTGCCTCCCATTGGATGACGGTGTTAAGTAGTAAGCATTATTCATTCATACATCATTGATGGGAGCATACATTGTGATAAATTTTCTGTAGTACAATCTGGTAATATGTATCAAAATGTAAAACATCTACAAAATATCTACATTTTGACTCAGTAATTGTATTTTTTTGGACTTTATCCTAAAAAGAAAAATGGACATTTATATTCAATGATGTGAGTTGTAGCCTTTTTTTGTAGTATTGGTATAACACTTTTTCTTTTTTAATTTTTCAATTATAATTGGCATTCAATATTATTTTATATTAGTTTCAGGTGTACAGCACAGTTGTTAGACATTTATGTAATTTATGAAGTGATTCTTCCGATAGGTCTGTTATCCACCTGGCCCCATATTATAGACGATATTCTGTATGCTGTACCTTACATCCCCATGACTATTTTGTAATTGCCAGTTTGTACTTCTTAATTCATATACCTTTACCTGTAGCCTTGTTTTTGACAGTAGTGTCCATAATTAAAGGATTGGTTAAATATGTGATGATGTATTCATACAATGGGACAGTATACAACCTTTAAATAAGGTCAAGTAGACCAATGTGGCACACGACGTGATATAAACTGAAGAATGCAATTTGCAGAACAATATGTATAATGGTTATTTAACAAACATGCAGTTTATACAGCAGCGTGAATAATATTTTTCTACCTAGTGCTTCTAAAATAGTCTTCTGTGACATCACAGCAAACTGAAAGTACATATCTTACATGATAGCAGAGGGCTCATCTGTGTCATAGAACGGAAGCACGCCGAAAGGCAAGATCGAGGGACCTCTACGTTATGTGCTTTTGTATTTTTTATTTTTTTTCAATCAGCACATATTACCTTTTTATCAGCAAAATCAGTATAATTATTTTATTTTGTGTAGAATAAAAGAGGTACTAGAAGCTGATAATTCCTGTGTTTTCTACAAAATGAAATAAAATTCCTAAATATAAAAATTCAAAAACTGTCCTAGAAGATACACAGGCATTCTAATATCATATATTTTGAAGTTTACTCAGAACCACACAAAGAGAATCATTCTAAAGGAAGCCATAATGGTCTGCATTGAGAAGTATGATTTTTAAATAGAACAATTTATGGATGTCCACTGTTGGTGGAGAATATTCACCATATATAAATGCCTACAAATACAACAAAAAGTTAAGAATCCAGTCAAGCAGGTCAGCATGTGTAAGGGTGGCAGAACCATTAGTTTTCACTGGCCTGGATCCACTCCCCTTTTTATGACACAGAAGTTAAGGACGGCCACCGGCAGTTGTTCGGGGAACCCCGTGAGCCCTCTCCTGTCCTGGGCGGAGGCGGGCCTGGGGCCTCAGCTCCGTGCCTCATCTGTCTTTCTTCTAAGAGCTGCATTTTGAACACGATTGCCCAGGAAGTACTGGAAGCTTCCTGGATTCCCAAGACTCTACCTTTGTTTCATTTGTTCTGTTTGTTTTATTTTTCTGAGGCCTAGTTATCCATTCACTCAACAAGTATTTATTTAGGTGTCAATTACTGGGCAAAAAGTAAAATACCTCTGTCCTAATATTCTACTTAAGACCAATCATAAATATAAATTGGCGAACATAAAGTGTGGGAGAATATAGTAAGTGCTACAGAAATAAAAAATAAGGGAGGGCAGGAAGAAGGCGGCATCT
>PVKM010014907.1:0-28469 GCA_004027735.1 Carollia perspicillata | reverse complement strand
TTACATGAATTTTAAAACTTTTAACTTTCAGAGTTAGCTCCCAAAGAAGTTGTTCTGTTCCTCCTAATAGTATAATTATTTGTACAAATATAATGAATTATACCATTTATGACTCTAATCCTAATTTATAAAAGAAGGGAGAAATACTTCAATAATGTGGAGACAGACACACACACTGACAGAATTTGGTCAGTTACCAATGCCCGAGAAATATCACCATACTAGTCAGTGTAAATGTTACAGAGTCAGTCACTGCTTTACATTCTTTGCACTTGAGTCTAAGTACTGCCATTACTTGTTTGATGGAATTGCCTTATATTCATTTTTGCCTGCCATTTATATTTTACTCTTTCCTAGTGCTCTTCATCCTTCCAGTAGTTCTGTGCTTTCATTAGAGACCGTTTTCTTTATCGCTTTTGTTTGTAGATGTCTTTTTTCATAATTCAGTACCTGTGATGATACCATTCCATTCTGACTTCTGTAGTTTCTGTTGACATATTAGCCATAAGTCTTATTGCTCCTTAAAACTAATGTTCTTCTTTTCTCTTTGCTATTTGTGTTTATCATTTTGACATTATAGACTCAGGTGATTTTCTTTGTATTCATCCTGCTTGGTGTTCAGAATTTACTGAATATGTTTGGTGTTTATTATGCTCTTTAAAATTGCAGTCTCTGTCCATTCATTGCTCAATTCCAATTTTTAGGAATTTGTTACAGCAATACTCCACTTCCAGTACCAAAATCTGTGTTAGCTTCCCTATTGACTCTGTAACAAATCACTATAGACTTATTTAGTGGCTTAAAACAGTACAAACTTATTATCTTACAGTTTTAGAAGTTGAAAGTCCAAAATAAGTCCAGCTGGGCTAAGATCAAAGTGAATGAATCAACAAGATGGTTTTCCTTCTAAAGTCTCTAGTGGAGAATTCATTTCTTTGCCTCCTCCATCTGCCAGAAGCCACCTGCATCACATGGTGCATGGCCCCCTTCTTCAAAGAAAGCAAAAGCTTAATATTCTCAAGACTCTCTTTGACCCTACCTTTTCATCCTTCCAGGACAGTAGCAACACATGGGCCAGCCACAACCTTGGCTTTCTGTCCAGGGTACAGCTTGGTGACAGTTAATCTCCTACTGCTAGGATGGATCTTTTGCAATTTAGACAGGTTGAGAATTTCCCAAATTATCAAGTCCTGGTTCTTTTTGGCTGAAGAGTTCTCCCTCAATCTCTCTTTCCTCTTACATTTCACTACAAATAGTAAGAAACCAGGATATACATTTTGTGTGTGTGTGTGTGTGTGTGTGTGTGTGTGTGTGTGTATTCATTCAACACTTTGCTCGGAAATCTCCTCAGCTAAATGAGTTCTCAAGTTTTGTGTTCCATATAACTGCAGCATACAATTCAGATAAACTTTCTGCTACAGTATAACAGTGATCTCCTTTCTCCCAGTTTCCAATAATATGTTTCTCATTTCTGTCTGAGCCCTCATGGAAGTGTCCATAAGAGCAGTTTTCTCCCACCAGTCTGTGCACAATATTTAAGTATTCCCTAGTGCAATATCTGTGTTCCTTCCCACGCACCTCACTTCCTTCCAAGTTCTTACTGGTATTGTTTTAAGTCCTCATACGCAGTGTTATGGAATCTAGTGTTGAAAGAAGACAAGGCCTTGGGAAACCAAGTAGCTGGTGAAACGGAAAATTACGGTGAAAACAGACTATACTAAGACTGGAGGACCAATAGAAATGATTATGACACCAAAAGCACAAGCAACAGAAACAAGTCAATTAAGTGGGACTACATCAAACTAAGAAGCTTCTGTACATCATAGGAAACAATGAAAAATAAAGGCAACATACGGAATGGGGGGAAGTATTTGCAAACTATGTATTGGATAATATCCAAAATACATAAAGAACTCACAAAATTCATAACAAAAAATCTGATTAAAAAAGGGCAGAGGAACTAAATAGACATTTTTCTAAAGAAGACATTTAAATTGCCATCAGGTATACAAAAAGATACTAACATTGCTAATCATCAGAGAAATGCAGATCAAAACTGCAGTGACCTGGCTGGTGTGGCTCAGTGGATTGAGTGCTGGCCTGTGAACCAAAGGGTCGCTGGTTTGATTCCCAGTCAGGGCACATGCCTGGGTTGTGGAACAGGTCCCCAGAAGGGGACAGATGAGAGGCAACCATACATTGATGTTTTTCTCCCTCTCTCTCCCTCCCTTCCCCTCTCTCTAAAAATAAATGAAATAAAATCTTTAAAAAAGAAAACTTCAATGAGATATCACCTAACACTTGTTAGGATGGTTAATGTATTGTTTTAAGTACATGTGTATAAAGTCTATTTCTTAGTAAGTAAATAAATAATCATTATCTATGGGGACTCCCCTCCTTAGCCTCATTGTGAAGAGGTTATATGTATAATGCTGGTTTTACTTTGCTTGTTCCTCAGAGTCTGATGGTAGAATTAACCCTGGGCAAATCGCTTACATTTCTTCGAGGAGCTGCTCAATCCCAGATGAGAGCTATGGATGCCTGTCTTCAAACATTCCTGCTTTGGAACTGATGGCTTTATATGTGGCAGCTGCTATGCATGATTACGATCACCCAGGGAGGACAAATGCATTTCTGGTGGCTACAAATGCCCCTCAGGTAGGAAATACTTTTTCAGAAAGTTTAAAGAGTGATTCTGAAATTTTACAACCATGCTGTATATCTTTTTGTAAATCATTCTTCATTCGAATCATATGGCTATCTCATCAACATTGAATTGGATATTAACATATGGCATCAATATGATGTGTGCTAAAGAATTAGGGAAAACATCTCCAGCTAGAAAAGAAAATGTTCATGAAAGTGACTCATTGTTTTATGAAATTCTGGAGTTCCTGCTTTCAATATTTTTGTCTTTGATCAAACTGGTAAGACTGACTAGATGTAAGACTTACTCTCCTTATGGCAAGGTCCTTCATCTGACTAAAAACTGCAGTGATGGACAGCTGTTATTTTTGTTGTCTTCCTTTTCCTCTAAGACATGTGTTAATAACCAGGCTCTAAATCCCTTAACTCTGAATATATTAGTATGCATAAAAATTCTTCTAATACCACCTTATTTTTGAATCTAGTACCACTAATAAGGTGCAAGATTCCTTTATGGTCACAATCTGCATAAGAGGTAGGAATTCCCAACAATTGTAACAGTTTTCAGCATTGGGACTTGGAACCAAGTACTTACTTTAAGTAGAATTTAGGGTGGGTGTTTGTTTAGGCTGGTGATTCCTTTATATTTTTTACATTTTTAACTGTGTGCCTTACAGGGTGAGTAGTAAATGACTGCTGAATTCATCTTTTTCACTTTATTGTTCTATATGTAAACCTGTGTTCTGATCCTTTCATCATCTGTAGCCATTCTGTGTTCTTTTTCTCACTTTTATCCCTTTCACACATCCTCACTTTAAAATATGTGGGATCGATTCTTTATCATGAACAAGAGCAGGGTTAGTGGAGGTGTGGGAGAATGTTAAAAGTGCTGTGTGATTCATTTTCCCCCATGAGACTTTATTAATGACTCATGATTTCCACAGGTAACTAATAAAAAAGTAAATTTCACCCTAGATATTAATATTTGTTCTTTCAAAGAACTGCTTTGGGAGAAATTACCCCCTAAGAAGCACGTTTCCTCATTCTGCAAGAATCATGCCCATTCTCTCTAGCCTAATACTTCATCACCTTTGAGATCCTTTCGTGAGTCATAGGACTGGGCAGTAGTGACACAATGGGAAAAGCTCTGGTCTTGGGATTGATGATTTCTGGTTACCTACTTGTTAGTTTTGTGACCTTAAGTAAATCACCCTTATCTTTCTGAACCTCAGAATATGTACCTGATACAATTAAGGGTGAAGGAGATAACACATGGGAAGTTTTCTACCGTTTTATGTATTTGAGAACCTCCTGAAGTCGATAATCATGTGGACAGAAATTACTTGCTGTTTTTTTCCACTCTCTGCTTTTATTCTGTCTTTTATTAACTTTGAGTAGATGTGAGTCAGACTTGTTTATTACTTTTCCTTCCAGGATATTAAAAGTGAGTGAATTCTAGTGTTAACACTCATGTGCAGAGAATTTAAAAACACTGATACAGGAATAGAATTTATAAAGTTATATACCCAAAACTATTGCTTAATCAAAATACAACATTGAAGTCTGAACATAGTATCAATAATCATATGTCTAACTTCTCCTTGTTAAGAACTGTCACTAGATGAAGGAGTGGGAAGCTCTGGAGTGGACAGGAAGTTGATTAGAGAGTTCAGCTATTGAAAAAGGGTAGCCTTTACCTTGTCTCCTGCTCCCCTTCAGACTGTTCTCAGCACACAGCAGCCAAGTGTCACTGTTTAAATCTGAGTGACATCAGCTTCTGTTCTGAACCCTCAAATGGCATTTACCATATTCTAGTAAGCTGTTCAAGTAGCTGAGAAAAATCCTACATGAATTATACCCCAGTAATTCTCCTTTTTCTTACTCAGCGTTAGCCACCCTGGCCTCCTTGGTGTTTTCTTCTGTATCCTAGGCACGCTTCCCGAGAGCTTTTTCATTTTCAGTCTCCCCTGCCCAGGATCCCCAGGTGCCAGTGTGGCTCACTTTATCACCTCCTTCCATCTAGAATTTCAGAAGCCCCTTCCTGGCACTCCTTATGTTCTTTCCATGCTTTATTTTTCCCACAGCAGTGATCATTTAGCATACTCTGCATTTTGTTCATTCATTATACATCTCTCCTCAGTGGAATATACGTTTCTATGGGGTCAGGGATTTTTGTCTCTCTTACTCCCTAATACCTACATTAGTAGTACCTCACACACTAAAGGCACTCAGTAAGTATTTGTTGAATGCTGAAGGATGCCTGCCTTCTTTGTTCTGCAAGACTGCTAGCTTGTCTGAAATGTACTCAGTTCTTCCTAAAGTAATGAAATTCTTAACACCTTCTTCAGCCAGCGCCTGTGAGATAAGGACTCTTTTGTGAAAGCCTGAGCTTCAAAGTGTTTATTCGGCAATAAAGTAGGTTCTCTCATCTTGGGAAGCTCACTGGGTCTAATCAGCCCACAATTATTTCTCCAATGTATTATAAAAAGTGACAGTAGCATATAATACCACCAACTAAATCAAGTATGCCTCTTCATTCTTGTGATAAAGGAAGTATGCTGGGAACACACAGGAGGATTATTTTGAATCCTTGCAATGACAGCAGGTAAAATAGTCAAATTTAAATTTGGAGGATGTCAGTATTGGAATTCTGAGATTTCTAAGCTATTTCCAAATGAAAAGTTGGCTGAAAGATGGAGATTAGTGCTTGAGGTATTAGTATATAGACTATTTTGATGAGATTTAGGGTAAAAGGAAATAAAACTTCAAGCAGGGATTTGTAAATCTGAGACAGTCATAAGTATGTTTTGTCCCTCAAAATATGGATCAAGATGGTAACTAAAAACATGCATTTGTCTCCCCTGGCTCCTGATAAAATGACAGTAAGAGACAAAGCTCATGGCAAGAGAGAGGAATAGTTGGGAGGGTATTATCACCAGTAGATTAGAGAATTTGATACTGTTTCTAGAAAATGAAAAACATGGATGAATATTGAGACATAAAGTATACTAGAAGGTGCTACAAACTAAGCGCAGCCCTAGACTCTAGGTGCCTTTGCCCCTGCCTGCATGCGCACAGGCTGGAGTGTGCGTGCACGCATGCACATCCCCTAGCACGTGTACCACAGAACTTTGAGCAAAGCTACTGCAACCCTGCTTTTACCTCCAGGCAGAAGACTCATCTTTTAGACATTGAAGGAAACTGTCAAGAGAGAATTACTGGTGTGGGTATTAGTATTACATAGTAAATTCTTCTCATTCTAGAAACTGAAGGGCTGGCACCCAGTCTGCTAATTCTAAAGGAAAACCTACTAAGTAACAAGCCCTGTTCACATTCACAGACTTCCTACTTATCCTTCCCAAGTAAAGTATAGACTCAGCAATAAAACATACACAAGAGCAAAAGAAAGTCATATTTGCAATCTAGAATTCACTTCTTTTTATATCAGTGGATAACCAAGGATCTCAAGACACGTGATACTTATCAGTAGCTTCGAAAGAGAAAGCCAAAATGTACAGAATTAACTGAACACAGGGAGAAAATGATAATCTAGGGAATAGAAAACCACTGAATGTGTTTTATAAAGTTCTCAAAGAGAATTGGAAAAAAAACTTCATCCATAAGAAGATAAAATTATGAAAAAGAAAACATCACAGAATCAATTAACTCTTAGAAACTAGAAATATTATTGCAGAAATTAAAAAAATCAATATAAGCATTGGGAATAAAGTCGGGCCATTTCTCCTACAATATAGACTAAAATGATAAAGAGATGGAAAGTATAGGGCAGGAAAAAATAAGGCATAGGGGACTAGGTCAAGATCTGACTCTAGCAGGTTCCTGAAAGAGTTGAGTCTTTGGATTGAAGGGACTCATCAGATGCCAGAGAAGTTGAATGGGGTGGGGGGAAGAAAATCCCCAGAAACCCACACACAGGATGTCATGGTAAAATTTCAGAACTGAGACCTTAAAAAAAAAAAGAAATTCTTTCCGAGAGGATGAAAACAACACATTTAAAAAAGAACGAATATCCAGCTGGCATCATATTTTAGCAACAGTCAATGCTAGATGATACTGGAATAAAGTCTTTAAAATTCCAAAGGAATTCATTTACTTGTTCTTTAAATTCCTTTAACAATATTGAGTGCATACTGTGGAAGAGGTATTATTCCAGGCATTATTATTGAACAAAATGGACCAAAACATTTCTGTCCCCATGGGACTTAACATTCTAATAAAGCAAGAAGAATAATAAATTGTGTGTATAAGAGACAGGGAGGAGATGATTATCATGTAAGTGAAAGGGAAGTAAAAAGGAGGAAAGAGTTTGGGAGTGTTGGTATAGAGAGATTATTTTTAAGTTAGATTTCTGTATCCAGTTGAGCTACAGTGGAGCTTTAAGAGCAAATTAAAGAGACCCTCAAATATGCAAATTTTGAAAACCATGTCCCATCCATCCTAAGAAAGCTACCTTAAAAATGTGTTTTAGCAAAACAAAGGTGTAACTAAGACAAAAGGTCTTAAAGACATAGAATTACCAGAATTTTAGAACAAATGCAGAACTTCAGAGTAAAGGAACCACAAGATGACAGCTGTTCATCAAAACTGTCTGTTTGTTTTCTGTAACATCTGATTTGTTTACTAACTCTATTGGATTTTTTAAGTCAGGAATATTACTTCTTTTAATGAAAGCAATCTTTTTTAATCCAAGACGTTTCACTCTTCAAAAGTATTCTTTTTTAACCTTATGACTCTGATCTAGAGAATTTTAAATGTTTCCTTCTGTTTCTTGTGTTTCAAAAAGAGGACATGAGTTCAGGTTTTTTGCCTTTTCCTTGGTAAGTCTTTTGTATGTCTGGTTGGTTTTCTCTTTTTGCTCAGTATTTATTGAAAAGTATTATTTGTTAAGATTGATTCTATCACAGGTTATATTAAACTCTTCTTCAAATCTGACTCAAAAAGAGGGTGAAAACTAAAGTTCATAAGCTCGTTTGCTTTGCCAGGCTAGAGATGTGCTTGCCTGTGGAGAGAAGTAAGGGGACCCACAGCTAGAGGAAGCAGGCACTGCCACTGTAAATTAGCCAGGGCATGCCTGCCTTCTCTAGTGGTCACAGAGCCCTCAGGGAAAGCCCGCTGAGGCTTCGTCATCGGTTCTACCTGGAATGCGCCTCCCCCTCTGCCCCGTAAGTTTAAGCTTGCCTCATTTCTGTCCATGTGAAATCATCCACTGTCTTCCTAAAGGAGACGTGACATTGGCCTCCTGCTCACTGCTCCCTGACTGTTTTTTGCCTGCACTCAGCTGTAAGGAGTCCCACTGGGGAACTCCTTCCACTTATTCTCCTGGTGGGTTTTTCCTCCTTATGCATGACATAGTTGGCTTTTTCTTGGCCCATCCCCACTTCTATAGTATCTTTGAAATTTCCAGTGTGGTGATTATATATGGATTCTAATATTGATTCAGACTTTTGGCCCCTATTTTATATTCCTCTGATGATTTCAAAGGGTAATTTGGATGGTGAAGGAATTCTGAATTTACTCATTTCTTTTACTAATCTTGCTAGGTGAGAGTTCATTAAGACAGCTAGCTGTACAGGACACACATTATACATTGTGCTTTATTGTGCGGGGACTTTGATTACTTCTCCCTGAGCAGACTAAGCTAGTCTCAAAGTGTATCAGTCCTCATCAGATTTGAGCATGAAGATGTCAAGTGACTATTAAATGTAAGTTGACTCCATAGGGGGTCATTGAAACTTATTCTTTCCTTTTGAGGGTTATGAGGTTTGGAAGTTGAACTAAGGTTAGCTTGAAATGCCTTTTTTGAGATATAATTGACATACAACTTGTATGAGTTTAAAGTGTTGATTTGATACACATATATTGTAATATGGTTACCACTGTAGCAATAGCTAACACCTCTATCATGTCACATAATTTGTGTATGTGTGTGTGTGTGCATGTGGTGAGAACATTTTAGATCTAGTTCTTAGCAACTTTCAAGTACATAATACAGTATTGTTAACTATAATCTAACACTGTACATTAGATCCCCAGAACTTACACATCCTATAACTAGAAGTTTGTACCCTTTAACCAACTTCTCCCCAGTTCCCCTACCTCCTGGCCCCAGGTAACCAGCCATTCTACTTTGTTTCTTTGCATTCAGCTTGTTTAGATTCCACATTTAAGAGGTATTATACAGTATCTGTTTTTCTCTGTCTGAATTATCTCACTTGGCATGATGCTCTCAAGGTCCATCCCTGTTGTGCAATGGCAGGATTTATTTCTTATGTCTGGGTAACTTTTTTTTTTTAATCTTTTAAGATTTTATTTATTTATCTTTAGAGGGGAAGGGAAGGAGAGGGAGAGAAATATCAATGTATGGTTGCCTCTTGTGCGTCCCCTGCTGGGAACTGGCCTGCAACCCAGGCATGTGCCCTGACTGGGAATCGAACCGCGATCCTTTGGTTCACAGGCCCGCGCTCAATCCACTGAGCTACACCAGCCAGGGTGGGTAACATTTTTTTTGTCTAAGATATACACATCTTCTCTATCCATTCATTTGTTGATGAACAATTAAATTGTTTCCAGCCTTATATAGCCTATTGCAAAGTTTAAATATCGTTGCTTACACAAAATCAGACAGTGTAAAAAAAATCAAGTGGTGTTAAGTTCGATGCGTAAATCTAGACTATAGCTATTTTTCACAAATAATATATAAACTAATTAAGTTCTCAGAATATGTATTTTTAACAGAGATTGTATTTTATTTTTATCTGTCCTTTCCCATTAGACAGGAAGCCCTATGAAGAGAGGAATGGGTTTTTTTTTTTATCCCCAGCCTTTACCACTAGCTGTGGAAGTTCTTTTAATAATTACTATGCTTATTCAAATTGGTTCTTAGCAGGGCAAAAAGTCTTACTCTTTTTGTGTTTAAAGCACAGATATGCCTGTAGTACATAGACAAATATGTTATATCTGTAGTATTAAAATTTAAAGGGACAGTGATTAGTAAAAATTGTCTAAGAATTCTTGTTAGGGCGGCAATAATGAAAAAACGTTGACTTAACACTATGCAAACCTTGGTATTCAAATCTAAAAAAGATAATACAAACATGAAAAATCACAGGGTAGTCTCACTCAAACATAAATGTAAAAACCTTAAATAAAATCTTTATCAAACCTAATCTAGTAATATTTTAAAAGGATAACCATGAACCAGGCGTGCAAGATAGATTTAACAGAAAAAATCAATGAAATTCTCACCCTAACAGATTAAAGTTTTAAATTATTGCATCTTGATGACTTTAGAAAAAAAACATTTTATAAAACTCAACATTGATTCCTGATAAAAGCACTTAGCAAAGTAGGAATAAAGGAGAACTTTTCTTTTAATTTTTATTTATTAATAAAGAGGAAGGAGGGAGAGAGAATGAATCATAGAAACATTGATTTGTCGTTTCACTTATTTATGCATTGATTGATTGATTCTTGTATGTGCCCTGATGGGGGATCAAACCCACAACCTTGGCATGTTGGAATGATGCTCTAACCCCTGGAGCTACCTGGCCAGGGCTAAAAGAGACCTTTTTTGATCTGATAAAGGGTATCATTAAAAAAACGTCCTTCAGCAAATCATCATATGCTTAGTAGTGAATTACTGAATACTTTCTCTTTGATATCAAAAACAAGACAAGTTTGTCTGCTATTCAAGACAATGCTAGAGATTCTAGTCACTATAGTAGGGCAAGAAAAATAATTAAAAAGAACAATGATAATTATTGCTCCAGGTAATGATTGAACATGTTAAAAAATTTTAAATCTTCAAGTAAATTATTAAAATGAGAAATTTTAGCAAGGTTGCTAGATATAAGGATCAATATGTAAAAGTAATTACACTTTTAAATACTAGCTGCTGATGATTAGAAAATTAAATTCTTTTTAAAAGGATAGCAAAATACCTAGAAATAAATCTAACAAAAATGTACAAGATTTTAGGGGGAAATTATAAAACTTTACTTATGTACATTAAAAAATAAATGAAGAGCCCTAACAGGTATGGCTGAGTTGGTTGGGCATTGTCCTGCAAGGTGAAGGTCACTGATTTGATACCTAGTCAGGGCACATGTTTGGGTAGGGGGTTCTGTCCCAGTTAGGGCACATATGAGAGGCAACTGATGGATATTTCTTTCTCTCTTTCCCCCCCATCCCCTCTCTAAAAATAAATAAATAAATGAAAAGATAGTCCATGGTTGCGGATTGTATCAATTTTAAGATAGTCAATTCCCCTTAAATTGATTTATAAATTCAGTGCAACCAACAATCAAAATATCAAAGGCAAGGATTTCTTAAACAGGAAAGAAAAATACTAACCATAAAAGAAACTATTGTTGAATTGCACTACATTAAATTTAAGAACTTCCTGGCCAAGATGAGGCGTTGGTAGATGCACTTTGTCACCTTGCAGAACCAAAAGTAGGACAACAACAAATTTAAAAACAAAAAATAACCAGAACTGTCAAAAAATTGAACTGTACGGAAATCTGACAACTAAGGAGTTAAAAAAAGAAACATTCATTCAGACTGGTATGAAGGATGGAGATGGGCAGCTGGAGCAGAGAGGACTTTTGGCAAGGTGGCATGGACTGGGTGGTCCCACATTTGCGTGCGGATAATCTGGGAGGAACAACTGGGGAGAAAGACAGACCGTGTAACCCAGTGTTCCAGCTTGGGGAAATAAAACCTGTGGGGATTGCCATGGCCAGAAAAATTCCCAGCCTCACAGGAGAGTTCATTAAGAGGCCCACAGGGTTCTAGAATGTACACAAACCCACCCACCTGGGAATCAGCACCAGAAGGGCCCAATTTGGTTGTGGGTAGTGAGGGAAGTAACTGAAAACCAGCTGAGAGCCAAGCAAGTGGTATTGTTCCCTCTTGGACCCCTTCCCTACGTACAGGTCTACAACTGAATACTGATGGCTCCCCGCCTTACTACATAATAGGCATACTGAAACAAAAAAGTATGGCCCAAATGAAAGAACAGATCAAAACACCAAAAACAGAACTAAACAATGAAGAGTTAGCAAACCTGTCAGATGCACAGTTCAAAACACTGGTAATTAGGATGCTCTCAGAATTGGTCAAGTATGGTCACAAAGTAGAGAAAGAAGTAAAGGCTATGCAAAGTGAAATAAAGGAAAATGTACAGGGAACCAACAGTGAAGGGAAGGAAACCAGGACTCAAATCAGTGGTTTGGAGCAGAAGGGAGAAATAAACATTTCAACCAGAACAGAATGAAGAAACAAGAATTCAGAAAAAATGATGAGAGGCTTAGGAACCTCCAGGACAACTTTAAACATTCCAACATCTGAATTATAGGGGTGCCAGAAGGAGAAGAGGAAGAGCAAGAAATTAAAAACTTATTTGAAAACATAATGAAGGAGAACTTCCCCAATCTGGCAAAGGAAATAGACTTCCAGGAAGTCCAGGAAGCTCAGAGAGTCCCAAAGAAGTTGGACCCAAGGAGGAACACACCAAGGCACATCAGAATTACATTACCCAAGAGAGAATCTTAAAAGCAGCAAGAGAAAAGGAGAGAGTTACTTACAAAGGAGTGCCCATGAGACTCAGCTGACTTCTCAAAAGAAACCTTACAGGCAAGAAAGTTCTGGAAAGAAGTATTAAAAATGATGAAAGGCTAGGACCTACATCCAAGACTATTTTATCCAGCAAAGATATCATTTAGAATGGATGAGCAGATAAAGTGCTTCTCAGATAAGGTAAAGTTATCACTTTAATGATAATGAGTTCATCATCACTAAGCCCTTATTATATGAAATGTTAAAAGGACTTTTCTAAGAAAAAGATGATAAAAAATATGAACAGTAAAATGACAAAACACAACTATCAACAACTGAACCTAAAAAAATAAATCAAAACAAAAATAAGCTAACCAAACAACTAGAACAGGAACAGAAATGGAGATCACATGGAGGGTTATCAGTGGGGAGGGGGCGGAGGCAGAATGGGGAAAAAAGTATAGGGAATAAGAAGCATAAATGGACAGAGGAAGGTTAAGAATAGTTTAGGGAATGGAGGAGCCAAAGAACTTATATGTATGATCCATGGACATGAACTAAGGTGGGAGAATGCTGGTGGAAGGGGGCATTACAGGAAGGAGGGGACTAAAGGGGAGAAAAAAATGGGACAACTATAATAGTATAATCAATAAAATATTAACAAAATACTTTGGCCACTGAGGATACCACTGTATTTCAGGATGGCACAGTAGCACATTTTTATAATTAGAACCCTGGGTCAGTTAATGTGCATTATTTAAAACAGGTGTCCCCAACCTCTGGGCTGCAGACTGGTACCTGTTCAGCCTGTTAGGAACCAGCTCACACCGGAGGAGGTGAGCTTTGAATGTAATGCTCTTGAATCATCCTGAAACCATGTCACCCCATCCACCCCTGGTCCATGGAACAATAGCCTTCCATGAAACTGGTCCCTGGTGGCAAAAAGGTTGGGAACTCCTGATTTAAAAGACACTATTAAGTAATGTATTATAGGAAGATCTTTCACTGAACTAGTAATTTTTTTTAATTTTAGGGCTTCAGTTATCTGGAAAATAAAGTTATTTGAAACAAATTTAAGTACTTCCATAAATACATTATTAAGAATGTTAAGAAGGTGCCCTGGCTGATGTGGCTCAGTTGGAGTGTCGTCCCATAAACTGAAGGTCACGGGTTCGATTCCTGGTCAGGATATATGCTTGGGTTGCGGGCTCCATCCTCGGTTGGGGTGTGTGTGAGAAGCAGCCAATTGATGTTTCTCTTTCACATCACTGTTTCTCTACCTCCCTTCTGCTCTCTCTAAAATCAATAAATATATCCTCAGGTGAGGATTAAACACACACACATACAACACACACACAGACACACCAAAAACAAAAAATGTTAAGAAGGTTAGCCATAGAGTGAGGGAGAAAAGTATATGCAATATACATAACAAAAGACTCAAAACCAGAATATATACAGAATTCATAAATATCAGTTAGAAAAAGACACAACTCAATTTTAAAATGGACACAACTTGAACAGGTACAAATAACATAGGAAATTCAAACAACCCATAACCATGCTGTCTTCATTAGCAGTCAGGAAAATACTAATCAAAACCAACATGAAATACCATTATGCACCCAACAGTTTAGCAAAAATTTAAGTCAGAGGACATCAAGTGTTGATGAGGAGCAAAGAGACTCTCCTACTGCTTAAGACAGTTTGACATTATCCAGTAAAGTTGAAGATCCACATGCTCCATAATACCCTAAATTTACTCATGTGTATATATGTATCCTATACAAATGCATGTACCAAAATACATAGACAAGATTATTCATGGTAGTATAATATGATAGATTAAATGTCCATAGTAAATATAAATTTAAAACAACCCAGATCAACATGTAGCATCATGGGTAGTATTGGGCCATATAACCAAACGGAATAATACACAGCAATGACAAGGTGTAATGGGTGAAGGAGTCAAAGGGTACCAACTTCCAGTTATAAAAGAAGCCCTGGAACATAAAGTACAGCATTGTGACTACAGTTAATACCATATAGCATATTTGAAAGTTTTAAGAGTGTATCTTAAAAGTTCACATCACAAGAAAAAAAATCTCTAACTATATAAGGAAATGGATGTTAACTAGACTTATTCTGGTGATTTCTCAATATATGTAAATAAATGTTGCATGTTGTACATCTGAGACTAACATAATGTTATATACCAATTACACATCAAAAATAAATAAAATGGGAAAAAAACAATGTTTCACTGAAAAGCAATTCCCAAAGTTGATTGCTTGTGTATAATGTCCAAAAATAGGCAAAACTAAATGACTGAATGTATTATTTAGTGATGCATACTTTCATGAGAAGGAGGTTGTGATCAGAAAGGTGTATAAAGAAAGCTTCTAATGAGTCAGCAATGTTGTATTTTTTGACAGTACCCTTGGTTACATGGGTGTTTGCTCTGTAACTATTTATTAAACTGTATGTACTACTAAAGTTTTATCATTTTTTGCATACATGTTATATTCTACCATAAAATGGTTTAAAATCTTTTTTAAAATTACTGTACTTAATTACTTTAAAAAAGATTTTATTAATTTATTTTTAGAGGGGAAGGGAGGGAGAAAGAGAGGAAGAGAAACATCAATGTGTGGTTGCCTCTCACGTGCCCTGCACTGGGGAACCTGGCCCTCAACCCAGGCATGTGCCCTGACTAGGACTTGAGCCAGCGACCCTTTGGTTCGCAGTCTGGTGCTCAATCCACTGAGCCACGCTAGCCAGGGCTATACTTAATTAGTTTTAAAATTGCTTAATTTTTAGAGGTGGGAGAGGCTTTAAAAATTCTGTAATCCAGTGATTTAAAAAATCTGTATCCCCAAGTCCTAGAGTCCTAGGGCATCTTGCACTGGAATCAGGTAGAGAACAAGTGAATAGTTCCATACCACTTGAACCAGAGGATTTATGCTTTTACCTGTTTCCTACCTCTTATGCCTGGGCACTGTGTCACAATGGAAGTGTAGGATGTGTCCCTCTCAGACACGTGGGTCTGACTCAGCCTCGACTATACCCCTGCCTCTTTTCAGGCACCACCACCCTTGATCCCATGCTAGCTAAAGAAGAGAAATGTATCCCTGACTACTTTATTAACATAATCTGAGAATGTTTATTTAATGAAGTAGTCCTCAGATAACAACTTTTCATCTCCTGGGAGGCAGCATGGTGTCTGCAAAGATGCCCTTGCATTGACTAGTTGTCAGGCTGGAAGGGTGTACCTTGGCTTGCACCTTGATCTGCTTAAAAATTATCACAACCCTTCACAAAATTAATACAAGACCTGACATATAATAATTACTCACTGTTTGTATTTTTACAGCCTGATCCTAATTTTATTTATTAAGTTTAATATTGTTGAGATGTCTATGTAATTTTTCTTATTCCTTTCTAGGCAGTTTTATACAACGACAGATCTGTTCTGGAAAACCATCATGCTGCATCAGCTTGGAATCTGTATCTTTCCAACCCAGATTACAACTTCCTTCTTAATCTTGATCATGTGGAATTCAAGCGTTTTCGTTTTTTAGTCATTGAAGCCATCCTTGCCACAGATCTTAAAAAGCATTTTGATTTCCTTGCTGAATTCAATGCCAAGGTTTGTTACAAATTAACAAATGGTATAAAAAGAAAGTAAATTGTTGCTAGTGTTACTAATATTTAATATTAAGTTATGATTAATCCTACTCTTGAAATCATAATACCTAATGTAAGGAATGCATATGCCAATATTTTTTAAAATATTTTTATTATAATAACATACCCTATATACTATTGCTTGCTACATTTCCTCTCTGACATAGACTTGTATTGTTGTACCCTTCACATAGTGACAAGTCAATTACGTCAAAAAGCTTTTAAGGGCAGATTTAAATGCCAATGAAGGCATTCAACGAAGTTAAAAATGTTCTTCTAAGAAACTAGTTATGCCTACTTTGCCACGCCTATGGCATTGTCTTTATATTAGTGTTTGGCTGGTGTGGGAAAGATGTACTCTCTCTTCCACTTGAGAATATGCACTGTTTCGACAACTATTTTGGGGGTTGCCCACTGTGTGCTAACAAAGAATAAGGGAAGAATAGGTAGGAGTCCTTGTCCTCATGTGAGAGCAGTACTAATCAGAGTATGTTCTATGCCTCAGACATTTGCATGAAAAATGCTTTAGATTCCTGAAGGAAGGATGCCCCCCTCTTTTGCTGGCAGGAATCTATTGTTTTCTTGATGAATTTGTAACATAAAGGAAGGTGTGCCTTCAGTGTGGGGGAGCTGGTAACAAAGGTATACTAGGTTTAACCTCCTGGAAGGAGATGGATATATATATATCCTGGATATATATATCATCCTGAATACCATATGTACATATGAATATGACATTAATGAAATGCTTATGAAATTCAATGAGATATCACTGTGCCTTTAAAATTACTTTGTACTTGTGTATCTCTAACTTAAGTGCGTAATTAAGAATAATAGAAGGTTTTACAGGCCAAAGATTATCTAACCCAATAGTACTTTTAAATCTGTGTTCCTCAGAGACATCTATTCTGCAGTCTCTCAGGAGCTCTACACCTGCTACACAGTTTTAATTAAAAAAGCTCTTCATTGAAGTGTTTTCTGTAGTGGTGGTCTGTATAAACATTCCTTTTGCAAAAGGGTCAGGTGCCAGAAAAACTACTACCACACTAAAGGTTCAAAACCCACTGATCTGGCCCATTCACTTCATTTTTTACAAAAAGAAATCTGAGTTCTTTACGAAGGTGTAGTGAGTTCCCTAATACCATTTATGTAGACAACAATTTTAGCATTTATTTAGCATTTACTGTGAACTAGGGATTTTCATTGTTAATCATCTGGGCATTACAGCTAGGTTGGTATTACTTTTTCTGTCTTATAGATGAAGAAATTTATAGTCATGGAAATTAAGCAATTTTTCCAGTGTTACACAAATTAGTAAGTCATTCTGAGTCAGGATTTAAAACCATAGGGGTCAGCTTCCAAAACTAGTGTTCTTTCAGCTCTATTGTGTTTACCTTTCAGAGGTAAAAAGTTAGTAGTCTTACATGATTTATTGATGTTTTGCATATACATATACTTATATATTATATTGTATATTAGTAGCATATGATATATATGTGCTGCAGATGGAGGTGGGGCCCAGGTTCTTGGTGATCACAAACAATGAATTGAATGGACTACACAAACAGGGTTAAGAGAAGCAGGGAAGTTTTATTAAGAAAAGTGCATTTCCCACGATACAGGAGATGGCCATCTCTGCTAGCAGGAATGGCCCCTGCCCCTGAGAGGGTGCAGGCTTTATAGGGAACTGTTTTTTTCTAAATTCCTTTGTTTTCTTTGGCAGGCTTTTACAGCACATGAGCAAGTGGTTATTCTGCCATGTATAATATGTATTTCCCCCCAAATTTTTGAAGGAAAAATAAGGATGCATATTATATATGGGGATTGGTACTAAAACATGGGTGTGCATTGTACACAAAATCACATTCTACATGGCAAAATACGGTATATTACTTTTAAACTTCTGCTTGTGATTTCCCACAATCCTCCTTGATTATTGGGGGGATCAAACTGCAATGCTAATTTATTCTAATAACATGATAATGAAGTGAGGTGAAACAGCAGTCAGCTATTGCTAGGGTGCCACAAGGCATTTCTTGGTAACCAGGGTGCTGGACGCTGTCTGGCGATAGGGTGATGTCTCTGTGCTTCCTCATCCCTATTCTGTTTCCTGCCTCATACACAAAAAACAATTCTCTGTGGCAATCACAAATATTGAAACCCATAGTTTGTTATGTTTTATAGTCTCTGCTTCTGTTGAAACAAAATTATAATAACATTTCAAATTTAAGGGAAAGTTAACTGTAGAGGTCCATGTTATGGCCTAAACCAATTAAAAGGGGGCATTTATTGAAATTCCTTCTTGTCATTTGGATGGGAAATTTTAAGATAATTTGATAGAAACAGAACTCTTGTGCCCTCAGAACCTAAAATAATTGTTTTTCCAAAACAGGCCAATGATGTAAATAGTAATGGTATAGAATGGAGTAATGAAAATGATCGCCTCTTAGTATGCCAGGTATGCATCAAACTGGCAGATATAAATGGCCCAGCAAAAGTTCGGAACTTGCATTTGAAATGGACAGAAGGCATTGTCAATGAATTTTATGAGCAGGTAAGTTGAAACATGAGATTGGTGGGATTTTTAAGAGCTGCAATCTGAAAGCACTACTCTTTTGGGATTTGGACAGCTCCATTAAATGTTTGCAATACTAGTTGCTTTGACCAAAATGTTTAGAAATTGTTTTATTTGCTCTTGTCTTAGTATATTCTCTGTTCCTTTTGCCTTTGCTGCTAAAATTTAAAAGAAAATTTAGCTTATAGCCAATGTGAAGTGGGTTGCATGTACTATTGAGTCTGGAGGTAAGGCTAGAGTACATTATTGTTCCAAGGTTCCTTTCCACCCTGATGGCCTAAAGCCTATGAGAATTTATTTCTGAACAAAGGTGTTTTTAATAAATTCAGGTTATACTTAGATTCTACTTAAAGAATATCAACCCATTTTCAACTCTGCTATACAAAGAATGCCTTAGAAACATCAGCTGGGTAAAAGTCCTGGCAGAGGATAAGAAATTAAAGGGCTAGAAATGGACAAAGTAGGTACTTACTGGTTTTCAAGGATTCAAAGATATGAACATGCTGTTTTCTCATGCTTTAAAAATAATCCTACCGTTTTCTCAGAATCTTTACCATTTTTTGAGGATCTACAGTGTAGAAGTACACTGATTTCCTTATAAACCTAACATTTCATCATCTCCAGAATATCAAACACATCTTCTTGACTTTGGAATTGCATTCCTTGGGAATCTTTATTGACCCTAATAATCAGAAAAGATCAAGGTGTCTGCATGTGAGGCCTCTGTGAAAGGGCTTTCTTACCATGAGTTTGCAACTCCAGTAGCAGTGATGACGTGGGGTGTATAATAAGTCATGCACACTTACTTGTCATACCTTTCACACCCAAATTGTATTAAATGACCAGTAAATATGCAGTGCCTTCCAACCACCCCAGCTACAGGCCCCACACAATGATGCATACTCTGCTGTTAGTAAGTTACAAAACTCCATATTGTGTAATCATGGAAACAGATATGCCATGGAAACAAGATTAATATTTTACTATTCTTATACATTTGAATGAAATTATTTGTAATTTTGGGTAATATGTGGTCATAAATATTTACGTAATTTGTAGATTGCAAAATAATCAGTTTGTATAGTTCCATCCTCATTCTCAAAGATATGAAGCCTGCCTCTGGCTTTAATTTGTATTCACAAAAGAAGAATTTTATGCTAAGGAAAGTGCCATCTTTACATTATTTGTACAGCAGTAATTAAAAAGTATTAAAATATGTCAGATTTAGAAAACACTAAGTGAAAAAACATTTGAAAAGTTCATTTAGACCCAGTTTATCATATAATTATTTTTAAAGTAGACAGAATTAATTCTTACTGAGCAAATAGAAGCCATGCCTGAGGTTGAATCCTGGCTCCTCCTCTTTATTGGTAGGTGGCCTTGGGTAGGTTATTTAACCTCTCTGTGCCTCAGTTTCCCATCGATAAAACAGGAATGTTGATGGACCTACCACATAATCTAATCCTCACAGCAACCTTAATATGTAAAGTATTAGAAAAGTTCCTGGCTTGTAAGTGCTTCATAAATGTTAGCTATTATAATTGCCAATCTATCACTAAAAATCATAATTTTCCAGACAATTTCACTTAATCTTTCTAGGTTTCATTATTCACATGTCAAAGGAGAAAAATGACACCTTACCATAGAGTTGTCGTAAAGGTTAAATGTACTGATCTATATGAAAGTCCTAGTTAACCCTCATCAAAACTATTACAATTCCTCTCCATCTTGCTATGCTATTAAACATCTTTCAGATATGGAGGCAAAATCCTCACCTTGCCCACCTTTTTATCATTGTAATTATACCAGCTTTATAATCCTATATCTTGCTAAGTGCCATGGGCTTGGAAAAGCCAAACTTCTACCAAAAAAAAAGAAAAAGTGCCAAAGCTATGAAACTAAGCTATGAAGCTAAGAATGCTGTGTGCAAACCCAACTGGTTTAACAAAACAAACAAACAAAAAAAACCCTAATACTTTTCTTCCTCATAGAAGATAAAGTCATATAAGATTTTACATCATGGGGCCCTGGTTGGGGTAGCTCAGTGGATTGAGTGTGGGCCTGTGAACCAAAGCATCGCAGTTCGATTCCCATTCAGGACACATGCCTGGGTTGCAGGCCAGTTCCCATCCCAGCAGGGGACGCACAAGAGGCAACCATACATTGATATTTCTCTCCCTCTCTCCTTCCCTTCCCCTCTAAGGATAAATAAATAAAATCTTTAAAAAGAAAGATTTTACATCATGGGACAGTTAATCACTGGGACAGTGTCTGCTGGTTTCCTCAGGGGTATGTGGCTCATCTTGCCTGCAAAATTTGTGCATTGTGGAGAGTATTCATTTCCTACCAGTTCAGACACCAGGAACCAAAATATTAATAGCACCATTTGGACAATGCTCAGCGCAGTGCTAAACATTTCATATGATACTGTTTTTTATCCTCATAGCAACCCTGTAAAGTAGATTCTCATTAAAATTTTACACTGAATAGGGCATATAACTTACCCAACACCCTGTAGGTGGTAGGTGTCAAGAACAGGTTCTGCAGCCACACTCGTCTGATCTCAAATTGCTCTCCCCAGAACCCTAGAGACCACTGTGAGAGGGTGCCTCAGGGCAGGCAGTTGGAGCTCTGGGCCCAAATCTGCACCTCAACCACAGTAGCTCTATTTCTGTCTTACATACTAGTTTTTTTTTTTTTTTTAATTTAGATTCATGAAATAGTTCTGCTGTTACAAAAGGAGGGAGAGGTTAAAAATCATTTGCAAAATGCACTCTGTACATTTGAGGTACCACTACAACAAAAACATTTCCATTATACGATCTCCCCCCAGGACAAAGAGAATCTATATTTGACATTAAGGAATTCTAAAGGTTGTTAGCAAATTTGCTAATACTTAAAGATGTATATATATTTTTTTGTTAACTGAGTATCAACCATACTAGTTGGATGGTAGAGTGTGAGAATAAAGTCTTGTTTAAGATTTTTCAAATATTAGAGAAATTCTTATAGTTGAAATAATAGAGTTATAATTAGATTCACTGATGCTTTTTATAAAAGTTATTTTAATACAAACTATGCTTGTTTTTAAAAACCTCAAGATAATTTAACAGCAAAGCTTAGTGGTTGCTCTCTCAACAGTTAAACATGTAGTTTTTTTTTATTATCAGGGAGATGAAGAAGCAAATCTTGGTTTGCCCATCAGTCCCTTCATGGATCGTTCTTCTCCTCAACTAGCAAAGCTCCAAGAGTCTTTCATCACGCACATAGTGGGTCCCCTGTGCAACTCCTATGATGCTGCTGGTCTGCTGCCCGGTCAGTGGATAGAGGCGGAAGAGGATGATGACACTGAAAGTTGTTATGATGAAGATGGTGAAGACTTAGATACAGACGATGAAGAAATAGAAGACAATCTAAATCTTAGTAAGAACACAGGAATACTTTTGATTTAATGTTATTAACTGAAAATGTGCACTAAATTTGGACTCGGATCTTTGTTTTTAAGACACAAATTCAGTAATTTTATCTTAAATAATTACTGCATAAATGTTCAGATTGAATAGTCTCGTTTTGAGTAATATTGTGGGCCGGGTACTGATGTTAGTGCTGCATTCTTAGTTAAAGGAGCGTCTCTGGAGGTGTCGTCCTCCAACCACTGCTCTGCAGCAGACTGTACTGTGCACGTGTGGCAGGGCTGTCACCTGAACACGTGTGGGGTGGCTGGTCCTGCTGGCTGGTCCTCCTTCACCTCACTCCACCCTCCCTCACCGGTTAATCTGCCCTTCCCGCAGACTTCGGAAATGGTTCAGAACAGTTGGGAAGACTGACTGTAAAAGGAGAAGCAAATTTCGTGGCATTATGGATTTTAATTATGAAACTTTAGGGACACAATTTTCTATATAAGGCAATGAGTATAAATGGGAAATGAAAAAGAAACAGTTGTCACCTTTGTAACTGTAAATGAAAATCAAAGATTTACTCTTTAAAGTAGCATTTAAATATCATCACTTCTTTTGTTTTCCAAGCATGCTAGACATCAGAACAGATAATAAAGAATTCCATTCTTCTGCCCCTGTCCCCCAAGTTGTATTCACGATTAGCACAGTGAAGAGTAATCTTATGCCATTACTATCTGAGTATCATCTTGGGAAAGTTGAGTGGCTTCTAAAAATTTACACTCACCAAAATGTTGATGTGTTTAATGTAATACATAAAAATTCTAAAAAGGTTGGTTTTACCTTTAATCATTTGAAATTTCAGTACCATCTCCTCCAACCACAGACTTCCCTAATCTCCTGCTCTGCTTTATTTTTCTTGGTAATACTGGATACTTAACACCATCTGACATGCTTATGTTTTGCTTCTTTACTTGCATATCTAGGTTCCATAGTGCAGTGATTATTTTTATCCTGTTGTTTATCACTGTAACCACAAGTGCTTAGACAAGTGCCTGGAAATGATAGGCACTTAGATATTTATTGAATGAATGAATGAATCATATTGCTGTGATTAGAATATATATGTTTTTTAACTTCACAGAACCACAGAGAAGGAAAGGCAGACGGCGAATATTTTGTCAGCTAATGCACCACCTCACTGAAAACCACAAAATATGGAAGGAAATGATAGAGGAAGAAGAGAAATGTAAAACTGATGGCAATAAAGTGCAGGTGGAGAATTCTTCCTTACCTCAAACAGATGAGATTCAGGTGATTGAAGAAGCAGATGAAGAGGAAGAAAGACAGTCTGAGTAAAACAAAAGACATTGAAGAAGCTCCGAGGGCTGTGCCCAGTGTCAGACATCAGTTCCCAGTGTTCAGTGTGCTGACTTTCAGCTGAGCGTTCTCGTGTGGACAGGCCGTCATACTGTGAGGATCCCGCTGTGCCGGGCCATTTCCCACTCTTGCGCACTTTCACCACAGACCTAGAAAATTATTCCTAGCTTGGCTTCACTTGACTGACGTCACAAAGCCCTTACTTAATGCCTTCACTGGTGTATAAATACTTTGTCGTGATACTGCTTTGCTGGGTAGAAAGCACTAATTTTTCATGAGGGGTAGCTTTAACTAAAAGCCCGAGTGACTTACTTCACTTTCTAACCTGGCCAGAATTTTTTTGATTTCATGAAAACATGATTCATATTGTATTACCAGATGTGTCCTTTATGTCTTTGTTTTGAAAAAAAAACAAAACAAAACAAAACAAAACTGTGCCTATCTAAAAAGGAACCCAGTGTCTGTTTTCCGAGGGATCTGTTCAGTGCAGTACACTGTTGAGTGCTGTTCTCAGCTAGATTTAGCCACGAAGGACTGAGTGACCTTTGTTATATTTAACAAAATCCAAGCGCATCAATTTCTGATGCTTTTTACAGTTGTTTATTATTTACTAAGTGTGTTTTATTTCTGCTCAGAGTATTCAGATTTGCCCTGGACGTCAGAAGTCTGAATGCCAGTCTTTCTGACTTCATATTCCATGGTCAAATTTTTAAGCTGTTTGGGTTTAACAGTGAAGGAATTTTATTCTTTAGTCAAAACTGTTCTTATTTTTACTGTTGCTCAGGATCAGTATTTTTAAACATTCAATTAATATAATCACAGCACAGATTTTCAAAAGAAAAAATTTTCCTAGTATTGTTATTAACCTTTTATGAAATGGAGCATTATTTTCTCTTAGACATATAAGGCTAATTAAAGCCAAGGAAAAGATGTGTCTTTTGCCTTAATGTAAAAATAAAATGAGACTAATCCTATTAAAGATAAAGAACAAAAGAAATAGTGTGAGCTCCAAAGGAGACGTGCATTCAATAAATAATTGGAATATGTACTTCCCTTTAGATCTGCCTTAGGTGTCATGTGTTTAGTAACTAAAACTGATGTTCATCTTTGTAAGAATGTCCTTTTGCCTCAAGACTACATGACAGAAATAATCTGTAGCTACTCAAAAACTTCTAGAGCACATGCAAGTCTAATTTCTGAACTAAAGTAAATGGTGAGAATACTTATTTCATTTTTATATAACAAGTCTAAATATTTTAGTAAACCATTTCATGCAAAAGCACATTATTAAGGTAACTGCAAAGAAAGGGGAACATATTTACAATTTATAAATTTGTTAGTTTCTGTTAGGGTACAGATATATATCCTGGTTGTGAAAAAATTTTGAAGATATAGAGAGCCGCCAAAATGATAGCAAGATGGTAGACGATTGTTACTCATGGAAAGCATATTGTATTTTGGATCCGTTCAGCTTTCATAGACATTGGAATCATTAATTTTCCAAGGTAATTCCTTTAAAATTAATGTCTGCAGGCAATTTCTTACCCACCTAGAATAGCATAGTTGGCTTATCTAAAAGGTGTCAATTAAACATCTTTGGAACTGTTGAATGTTTTGATGTAGAGTATAATTTTTAATGAATCACTAAGCTTTATTTATTAGACGTGGTGAGAGTCCCTTCCTGCCACTCTCGCTACCATCGCCACCTCATCTGTAAACTGGTCCCCCATTACTACGTAATAAAATTTTAACTAATTTATTGAGTTTGCACTTATAATGTATATATCTTGTGCTTCTATTTCTTTAGAGTGCATTTTGCATCTTGCATATTTCTGCTATTGCAAAATACATATATGTGTATAAATTCACACATGTGTATGTATGCATCATGAGATCATCAAAGTTCCTTACTTCCTATTATTTTATTAAAATTTTGTATTGGGGTTATTTAGTGTATATTTGTATTTTCTTAAAATAAGCATGTTTTTGTACTAAAATGCTATTATTAGAAACTCATTTTTTAATGATTTAACTTTTTAAATTATTTAACCTTTGCTAAATAATTGACATTAAAATAGCCCAAAGAAACACTAAAAAGTATCCTTGCTATGAAAGTTAAACTCAAATTGTAAGTAATGGATGTAAGAGTTTATTAAGTGTATACAGTGCTCTTAGATGGAATGTTGAGAAATTGCTCTAAGCCATACTATAGACCTTATTTTGGTTACTACTCAATCAGATTTTTATTATAGCAATTTTGATCATGAATCTGCTGTTGTTCTAAGTCACTGCTCTTAGAAATGATCTTGTAGTACTATACCATATCTGTGTGCATACTGACATTTTCTTTTACCAAAAAAACCCTACTTTTTAAAGTTACTTCATGACTTGAAGGCTGTTTCCTGCTATTCTCACTTATTTTGCTGGTACTGTTGGTTTTTCTACTTCTTTTTTTACAAGAATCCTGTAAATTCTGGCATTGCTTAAGTAGTCAGAAGTTTCCCTCTCTCTAGACTGCATCACCTCAGTGAAATAAACATCACAGAAGAGAGGAATGTCTTATTTACAGTTGCCAGCCTAACCTGAGCAGCGCTAGAAGGTGTGAGGGAATGGGAATTGGCATGTGGAACAAGGATGAACAGCTTCCCAGAGGCAAGGGACTTTTATGCTGAGAACTGAAGAATGATGAGTTATCCTGGAGATGATAGCTTGTGGAAAGAGAATAACAGCATGTGGAGCGGCCAGGAGAGAAAGCATCCCCACCCTGGAGGAGCTAAGAGATTGAGGGTGGCTGGAACACAGAATACAAGATGGGGAGCAGTAAAGAGAGGGTGGTTAATGAAGGGCCTTGTAAAGCATGGCATGTCCTTTAATCTCTGAAAGGAAATCGGGAACAATTGAGTTTTAATCTGGAAAAGTTGCATTAGAGTCACATTTTATGAGGGTCATTTAAATAACACACCCTTGTACTGTGTTGAGTGGAAGAGTAAGATTAAACATGGAGCGAGCTCAGTGATCTAGACTGGGATAGACTGTAGGACTCCATACATGTTGACATTGCCGGTCTGTTAACCACATTCAGCAAGGTTCCAAAACAAATGCTTTGGGAAGAAGAAAAATGACCCCAGAGGGGAGATCTGAGATGCATGATGGAGGAGTAAAAACAAAGAAGTTAATAAACTACAGGTAAAACTGAACAATCATTATTTATGTGAACTAAAAATATTTTGTGGGGCTTAAAAAAGACAAAAGAAAAATCCTGAATTAACAAGAGCACATAAATCAAGGAGTAATTAAAATTGCTTAAGGGTCTTGTATAGTTTAGTTTAAGAAAGAGATTAAGATACTAACTTTAAAATTTGTTGAATTAGCCCTGCCTGGTGTGGCTCAGTGGATGGAATGCCATCCTGTGGACCAAAAGGTTACAGATTTGCTTTCCAGTCAGGGCACATGCCTGGGTTGCAGGCCTGGTCCCCAGTAGGGGGTGTGCGAGAGGCAACCACACATTGATGTTCCTCTCCCTCTCTTTCTCCCTCCTTGGCCCTCTCTCTAAAACGAAATAAATAAAATCTTAAAAAATAAATAAGGTTTGTTAAATTATATATATATATAATAACATAACATTTTATATATATAATTAATGTTGTAAGTTATACAAATAAAGTATATAACTTCTATCCCAATAAAGGGGATAACAAAAAGCTAATTAAAATGCAATAAATGAGAAAAAGTCAATAGGACAAATGGGAAAAACAAGGTGGAAACATTTTAAAATACTAACATCCACAAGAAATGTACAGAGTAGATTTGTCAGTCCAAAAACAGTGACTATCAGATTTTTTAAAGCCAACATTTATGTAATACTTAAAATGTGTTAATCATTGTTCTTAAGAAGTAATTTGTGATTTGTATATATTCATATTTTACCATCACAACCCTTATAAGGTGGATATTTTATTATCTGGTTTACAGAGGAGGAAGTCTGGGCCCATAATATAAGTGTCCTTATCTAATAGTCTCAAAGATTCATAAATCAAAAGTTGGTAGAACTATAGAGAACACTTGAAAAATCCACAAACTAAGTGGGAGATTTAACACAGTAAGTTAAACTAAGAGGTAATAAAAATATAAGTAAACAGTACTATGAACAGTCTTGATTTATTGAATATATACAGAACTGAAACCCAACACTAGAGAATATTTCTTCCTTAAACATCCACAAAACAAGTTTATGAAAGTTGACTGTGTACTTGTCTATAAACCAAGTCTCAAATTTCAAAGAATATGTATCATGCAGGCCATGTTCTGTGACCACAAGGCAAATTTAAATTAATAAACAAAAATACTTGAAAACAGTGAAACAATTTATGCCTCATAGATTTAAGAAATAGCTCCTAAATAGTGCCAGGGTAAAAAAAGAAGTCATAATAGGACTTTAAACATAAATAGAAATAGATGACAATTAAAACATCTGTATTACCTTCCAAAGTTTAAGATGCAGTGAAAATGACACTTGAAGGGAAACTTATGGCATTAAACGTTCATATTAGGGGAAAAAAGGCTAACAAATTAACAAGCTAAGTGTCCGACTTGTTAATTAAAAAACAATGTAGATACACCACATCAACAAAATGAAAGGTAAAATCATATAATCATCTCAACAGATGCAGAAGATGCATTTGACAAAATTCAACATCCATTTATGGTTAAAATCATCAACAAAATGGATAGAGGGAACACACCTCAACAAGGGCCATATGACAAGTTCATAGCTAGAATTGTATTCTACAGTGAAAAATGACAGCTTTCTAAAATCAGGAACAAGACACAGATACCCACTCTAACCACTTTTCTTCAACATAGTAGTAGAAGTGCTGGCGAAAGCAACTAGACAAGAAGTAAATCGCAGCCAAATCGGAAAGGGAGTAAAATGTCACTATTTGCAGATAACATATATAAAAACCCAAAGACTCTAACAAAAACAAAAACAATAAATAAATTTCAATAACATTGACATACATCAGTATAGACAAATCTGTTGTTTCTTCACACTAATAATTAACCAGCAGAAAGACAAATTGACAAAACAATCCCATTTTCATTTGCATCAAAGAGAATAAAAACCTAGAAATAAATTTTAAACAGTCCAATAAATAAAGACTGTGCATTGTGCTGTTTGTTTTTCTTTTTTAAATTTATTTTAT
>PVKM010014906.1:0-28251 GCA_004027735.1 Carollia perspicillata | reverse complement strand
CCCCCGCCAGGTTTTTTCAGTCAGAGGTTCTGAGGCTTTATTTTACCACACTGGAACCCTGGGTTGCCTGGTCCATCCTGCTCCCCAGTTGTTCTTCTCAGTTTATCTGCATGGGAATGTGGGACCACCTGTTCCACCAGCTGCCACCTCGCCCACCCCAGTCCTCTAGCCACCACCTCATCGTGGGTTCTCTCCCCTGGCTGCCAGTCTCTGCCCCTCCAACCGGTCTGGATGAATGTTTCTTCTTTAATTCCTTGGTTTTCGGACTTCCATACAGTTTGATTTTCTGTCAGTTCTGGTTGTTTTTTGTTTTTAAATTTGTTGTTGTCCTTTTGGTTGTGCAAGGAGGCACAGTGTATCTACCTATGCCTCCATCTTGGCCAGAAGTCTCATGTGGTTGTTTTAATTTCCAATTTTGATTGTCTTCCCTCCTCTATTCACTGCAAAATTCCTAAGAGGCAGAGATTGACATTGTTTATGCTGTCTTGTGTCATCCCCAGTGTTCTGCATCCAGTGGTCACTCAGCGAGCTAGAAGAATGAGTGAGCTACATCGCTTGGGAGAAAAATCACTATGAATGAAACGGTTAAGTCAGAAACAGGCAACTCTCATTGATTATAGTAACACTTACAGAGCACTTACTCTGTGACAAACATTTTACATGCACTATGCATTTAATTTTCACAGTGATCCTCAGTGGCAGTTACTTGATTGTGCTCACCTGATAGATTAGGAAACTTGAGGCTCAGAGAAGCTGGAGGCTTTGCTTAAGGCAAAGCCAGGATCGATTGGGATGCCGCATCCCAACTGATGCATCATCACACTGTAAGTGTCTTGAAGGGTCTAGCAGACACCACACTGCCTGCTACATAGTAGGGAACCAATAAATATTAGCTGAAGGAAGAAATGAATAAAAGTTAGAATACTCCAGAGCTGGACCTACTGAATTTTCACAGAGAAGAGGAAAATCTGGAACACAATCTAGATTGAGTTGTGTGAAGTATGGCTTCCAAGGGATAGGAGTGAGTGTCCTGGGGTCTTCAAGGTGTGTAAATAGGGTGACCAGATATCCCATTTGCTTGGGGAAGGGCGGTCACAGTTGACAAATAATACTGTAACTATTAATAGGATCCTCTTTTCAAATTCCCTATTTGGATGAAAATTATATCAAAATTGTGTCAGTATCCTAAATCTAGAAATAGTGTCAGGCTCTCTGAGTTCAGAGTGGAGGTAAGGAAATAGCACTAGATGAACTGGTACTTAGTTGGGTCTGCTTTTCCCTATTTTTAACTTTAAATACTTTTTTATTTTTCAGTTACGGTTGACATACAATATTGTGGTAGTTTCAAGTGTATAACTCAGTGATCAGACATTATATAACTTACCAAGTGATCATCCTGATAAGTCTTGTACACATTTGGCATCACATGTAGTTATTAGAATAGTACTGACTGTATTCCCTGTGCTGTAATTTATATCTCCATGACTGTTCTGTAACAGCATATTTGTAACTTTTAACCCCTTTACCTTTTCCACCCATCCCCTAGCCCCTATCCATCTAGCAACTGTCAACTCTTCTGCTTGTTTATTTATCTGTTTTTTTATATTCAATTGTTGACAGATATGTATTTATTGCTATTTTATTATTTGTACTTTTGATCTTTTTATTTTCTTCTTTTTCTTAAAGAAGGTTCTTTAACATTTCACATAATACTGGTTCAGTGATGATGAACTCCTTTCGTTTTTCTTGTCCCAGAAACTCTCTGTCCTTCCATTCTAAATGATATGTTTGCTGGGTAGAGTAATCTTGGTTGTAGGTCCTTGTTTTTCATCACTTGGAACATTTCTTTGCTTTTTTAAAAAATATTTTATTTATTTATTTTTAGAGAGTGGAAGAGGGAGGAAGAAAGAGAAGAAGAAAAACATTGATCAGTTGCCCCTAATGAGTGACACAGCCCACAACCCAGGCATGTGCCCTGACTGGGAATCAAACTGGTAACCTTTCGGTTTGCAGGCTGGTGCTTAATCCACTGAGCCACACCAGCCAGTACTCATCATTTTGAATATTTCTTGCCAATCCCTTCTGGACTGCAAAGTTTCTGTTGAGAAATCAGGGGACAGTCTTATGAGAGCTCCCTTGTAGGTAACTAACTGCATTTCTCGTGCAGCTTTTAAGAGTCTCTATTTGTCTTTAAGCTTTGGCATTTTAATTATAATATGTCTTGGTGTGGGTGTCTGTGTGTTCGTCTTTTGGCAGGTTCTCCACACTTCCTGGACTTGCAAGTCTATTTCCTTCCCCAAGTTAGGGAAGTTTTCTGTCATTATTTTTTCACATAGGTTTTTAATTCCTTGCTCTCTCTCTTCTCCTTCTGGCACCCTCATGATGTGAATGTTGGTATGCTTGAGTTGTCCCAGAGGCTTGGTATATTATCCTTATTTTTTTGGATTCTTTTTTCTGTTCTGACTGGTGTTTTTTTTTTTCCTTATCTTCCAAATCCCTGATTTGATCCTCTGCTTCATCTATGCCATTGTTAATTCCCTATTATGTGTCCTTCATTTCAGTTAATGTAGTCTTCATTTCTGACTGGTTATATTTTATGTTTTCTAGTTGTTTTTATGTTTTCTATCTCTTTGTTGAAGTTCTCACTAAGTTCATTTACTTTTCACCTAAGTGTATTGAGCATCCGTATAACTAGTGTTTTGAACTCAGCATCTAGTAGATTGCTCATCTTAATTTTATTTAGTTATTTTTCTGGAATTTTGTTCTGCTTTTTCATTTGGGACATGTTTCTTTGTTCCTCATTTTAGCTGCCTCCCTGTGTTTTTTTCTATGTATTAGGTAGAGGTGCTATGCCTTCTGGGTTCTATAGAATGGACTTATGTAGTAGGTGTAAGGTTCAGTGGCACAGCCTTCCCTTTCACCCAAGCTGAACACTCCAGGTCCATCCCCCATCCCCTGCACTGTGTGGCCTATGTACATCCTCCTGTTTTGGTTGAACCTGGATTGCTGTTGTCCTCTCAATGGGAGGGATTTACACCTAGTTTGATTGAATGCAAGGGCTGGCTGTGACCACTGTGGAGGATCAGCTGTACAGGGCCCCACCCCAAAGACCAGGACTTACTTCAGCAGAACTCTGATGCCTACTGAGCCACCCCTTGAGTGTGTCACTTGCGGAGGTTGTTGCATGGTGCTTCTATGTGGTCTGAGCTGTCCGTGGGGTCCACTGACTGTGGACCTTCTGGAAGGTACAAGCCAAGTTGAGTCACTGCCACCTGGCATGAACTACAAAGCATTATGCAGATGGCTGCTTGTTCTGGGCTTGGAGGCCCAAAAGAAGTGAAGCTTTGAATCAAAGCCGGCTGCCACTAGTGCTGGGCTTGGAGCCACTTAGCAAGAGGTATGGGACACACTGAGACCAGATGCTGCTTGTTTGAGAAATTTTAGGCATCTGAAGCATGAGCCATGATAGGCCATTCATATGGAAAAGCCACTGGAAGCAGCTTGGGTGGGCCTGCGAGTTGAGTTGGGTAGGGCCTCAGGGAATACCAGGACAGGGCAAATAGCGATAGCCAAGTTGATGGAGACTCAGATATGGTGCCCAAATGCCAGCTCTGTGGTGGGGCGGTAGGAGGGCAGTACCCAGCAAAGAACCAATGGCCTCTGGTAGAACTTCTGTCTGGGAGAAAGATGTCCCTCCAGTTCTCACCCTGATGCCAGATAATTCAGTTCTTTCCTGCATGTCCCTGTGCCATTTGTGCTGCTGCCCCAGTGCTGGAAATCAGAGTAACTGAGTCTGAGTAAGCTCATATGTGGGCCCTTAAGAGGAATGCCTGGGACTACAGAAGACTCTGTCTCTCCCAGCCAAAATCCCTACTGGTTTTTACAGCCAGAAATTATGGGGACTTCTCTTCCTGGCATTGGAACCCTGGGTTGGAGGGCCTGGTGTGGGGCTGGGACCCCTTGCTCCTCAGGAGGGACCTCTACACCTGAGACATCCCTCCCAATTTTTATCTGACACATGCATATGTGGTCTTAGACCCTACTTAGTCTCCATCCCTCCTACCAGTCTCGATGTGGCTTCTTTCTATCCACAGTTGTAGGACTTCTGTTCAGCTAGATTTCAGGCATTTCTGAATGATGGTTCTTTAGTAGTTAGTTGTAATTTTGATGTGGTTGTGTGAACATGTGAACACTTCATTTCTCTACATCACCATTTTGACCATTTTTAATGCATGAATATTAGGATGGTTCATTACTTGAGTGTGCCAACTGCCCCGTGTCTCTGCTCTGCAGAACAAATCCCCAGATGGAGCTTCACAGGAACTCCTGGAAGTTTGGTGACCTCAGGTACTTGGGGTTCCAGCTATTCTGCCACATCCATCTATTTATCCCATCTAAATTTTGTACTAGTTTTCAGTTGGGAAAATATTCATATTGAACTGATATGGGTAAGATTAGCACCAATAAAACCAGACTCCTTGCCTCGGCATTTATTAGTTTTGTCACTTCACTTTTTCTCTCTTGTTATGTTTAAAATCCTTTCTTTAAAGAGAGTCACAAATAATATTAACCCTCATGTTGTTGTGGGGATGTAGACTTATGGCCATGTGATGGGAAACCACTTTCCAAATATAAAAGTCCATGTAAATGTTCAAGGGAAATTGCTGGTTGGAGCATGTGCCGGTTATAGCCCTAAAGGCAGCGTATTATTCTAAAGCCCAGTCTCCCTAGAGATGACCTTGTTTTCTCTTTACCTCCTGGGTGGAAAGAGCTTGTGTTCTTTCGCAAACTCATCCGAAGATACAAGTCCCTGAACATCACAGAGGCCAGGTGTTTTCCAAAAATCAGTGGAATTTCCCAGCTGTAAAACTTCCTTTCGCTACCGTTTTGGCAAACATCTAGGTTACTGACCTTCAGGAAGGCAATTTAGGGGTCTGACTTTGGCTACATTGGAGGCATGTCCAATTATGGGTGGGGTGGGGGGAAGTGAGGGGACATTTTATTGTCATCCACGTGTTGGAGGTTATTGTGAAAACTGGCATCTCAGTGACGAAGGAAGTAGCCTGTGGGATACTTCGTCCTGACCTATAAGATAACCTATTGTGGTAATTAAATGCTATCAAAAAATTGGGGGGAAGGGAGAATAGGGGAATATGGAAAAATGCTTTTGAAAAAGAATCATTTAATTTTAGACCTGAAAGACATCCAAAAGATCTTTCAGTCCAACTGCCTCTCCCGTGATCGAAGAAAGTGAGACCTAGAAGAGTAACAAGCTGTGCCCATGGACCACCAGTTGGTCAGAGAAGGCTGGGACCACAATTAGAGGCCATGAATCTCAGCTCAGAGTGTTTTCCAGGATTGCGCATGAGCTGGATCTTCAGCATGCCTCCATGGGTGATAGTCTTCCTCCTCTTGTTGTGGCTGCAGGGACCAGCCCTCCTCAGAATGAGAGCCTCCCCCACTAATGGCACTGGCTGCTGCAACCTGCAGGGGTTGCTGTGGGCTCTGGACTGGGAAGGCTGAAAGGCAAGGGAAAGGGATTTGAAGAAGCAAGTAGTGATTGCAAGTGCCAGACGATCAAAGGAAAGGGTTCTAAGAATCAGACTTCAGGTTTACAAGAAAAATCTAGGGCTCCCCCTTCTTTGTAGATGTCTGTACCTTTCACTCACTTATGATGCTGGTGGAAAAAACACCAGAGCTAGCCATTCCCAACCCCTTTAAAACCACCCCTCTGGAGTTCTCTGTGTTAATGCTAAATGCTAAAAGGTCATGGGCTGAAATCACGTTTTAGCTCCAGCTTCTCCTCACTTCCAGGTGCCAAAGCTGCTTCTGAAAACAGTCTCCTTCCAAGAAAACCAGAGGGAAAGGCCCACACCCACCTACCCACCACCCAAACAAACCAGCTGCCCACCTAGCGGGCCTGCACTCTAGGTTTTGGGGAGGCCTCTTTTCCAGGCTGGTTGCTAGGGCTGGGCCGACTCCAGGCCTGTTATCAGGAGGAGGACAGTTTAAACAGGCCTTATCGCTGTGTGTTCAATCAAGGTTTATGAGGGCTGATAAAGATGTCACCTAGTTGCTCCATGTGTTCATTAAAACTCTATTCCCTGGTGGGATGGAAAAGCAAAGGTATTTGTTTTATTTTATTTTATTAACAAAACTGTGGGAATAAATACATGTTGTTCTTCTGTTAAATATGGCACTTGTGGGCAAGCTCATCTGTGCAGTTAAATCCATATAGGCTGGCAGAAACAGGTTGAGGGCGGTCCTTTCAGGCAGGTCCCCTAAGAATAATACATCAGGCCTCGCTGACACACTACCACCTTTAATATTGTAGGTTATCATAATTGCTTATTTAATAATTCAGTGAACAGCATTACCCTTGCTTTAGGTGCAGCAATAAGCCATTGTATGTTTTTAATTTTGTGTCCTTTTAATATTGTGGGATCATTATAACAAAAAAGGTATTTGCTTTAGTCTTTTATTTTAATAATAGATTTCTAACCAAATGTGTTTGACATATCCCTCTTTCTATGCATTTTTTCCTCTTCTATTGAAAGAGGAAAAAGCAAAATAATCTGTTATTTTTATTCACCCATAATTGTGTATAAATAATCAGATCTGCAGGGAGCATAAAACAAGCATAGAAAATAGCCCCAGCTCAAAAGAGCGTCTGTGCTCCGTGAGCTTTCTAACTGCTTTATGCTGAGGCCTAACAGCACAGAGCTTGCATCTAGGGTATCTCACTGCCTCGTTTACTATATTTTTTGTTTATTAATGTTAAGGTAGAATTACAGAATAGGGGTTAAGAAAGCTTCCCCCCAGCCTTCTAGTCCACAAAGCACCATTGCTGTTTTATTTTTGTTTTAAATTGTGATAACATAAAATTGACAATCTTAACCATTTTTAAGTGTACAGTTCAGTAGTGTCAAGTATATCACACTGTTGTGCGATCGGTCTCCAGAATGTTTTCATTTTGCAAACCCGAAACTCTACACCCACTAAATAACAACTCTGTTCTCCCTACCCAGCCCATGGTGACCACTCTCCTATTCTGTTTCTATGAATTTGTCTATTTTAGATGCCTCATATAAGTGGAATCATGCAGATATTTGTTCCCTGGTGACTGGCTTATTTCACTTCAAAAATGTCTTCGAGGTTCATCTACATCGTAGCATGTGAGAAGATTTCCATTCTTAAGACTGCATAATATTCCTTTCTGTGTATATACCACATTGTGTTTATCTAATTATCCATCAATGGACATTTGTGTTGATTCCATGTTTTAGCTGTTGCGAATAATGCTGCTATGAACATGGGTATTCAAATCTCTGGTCTAAACCCTGTTTTCAATCCTTTTGGGTACCCAGAAGTGGGATTGCTGTATCATATTTTAGTTCCATTTTTACTTTTTAAAGGAACCATCGTATTGTTTTATGTAGTGACTGTACCACTTCACATGTTTACTAACAGTGCACAAGGGCTCCAGTTTCTCCACATCCTCGTCAACATCTATTATTTTCTGTTGTTTTTTTTTATGGTAGCCATCCTAATAATATGAGGTGATGCCTGTTATGGACTGAGTATGTCTCCCCCCAAATCCCCATTCCCTGCCAAATTCCTGTGTTGAAACCCTAACCCCAATGTGATGATATTTGGAGGTGGAGCCTTTGAGAGGTAATCAGGTCATAAGGGTGGAGGCCTCACAAAATGGTTTAGTGCTTTTACAAGAAGAGGCCAGAGAGCTAGCTCACTGTCTGTCTTTCCACCACGTGACGAGAAGGCAGCCATCTGCAACTCAGAAAGGGACCCTCACCAGAACCTGATTGCTGGCACCCTGATCTTGGACTTCCAGTCTCTAGAACTGTGTGAAATATTTGTTGCTGATAAGCCACTCAGTCTGTGGTATTTTGTTTTGCTGGTATAAGATGACTAAGACAATACCTCATTGTGGTTTTGATTTGCATTTCCTTAAGGGCTAATGATGTTGAGCATCTTCTCATGTGCTTGTTGACCATTTGCACAGCTCCTCATTGAGTTTTGACGTCTTCACATCTCCATCCCTTCTGATAACTCTACTTGACCACCTAAGGAGAGTTATTTTCTAGCGAGCTACAGGCAGAGTTTTCCTGCATTCTGAGACATTCTGAACATCTCTGATGTATGTTGACCATTACACATGAGTGTCTTAGTGATAAAAGTAATTGTTCATTTAATACTTAATTAAAATTAATGCTAAAAAAAAAAAAACCTTGTGAACACACCTCTTATCCACCACAGGGGGTCAGGCTCTATATACAGAATTTTCTGCTTATCGTAACTCACAATGCAATATTACTTGGAGGCACAGAAGGGAAAAGAAGCAAGATCAAGTTTTTACAGAGGAGGGATGTGAGGGCAGAGGAGGTGTAAAGGGACGGAGAAGCTGAGAAGTCAAGGAAATGCTGCATGGGCTGCAAGGAAAGGTAGAAAAAGGTGACTTTCAGGTTCAAGTCCCAGGAAAAAGAGATCTGTTCTAGGTGGGGGTTGGGGAAGGACACTCATGAACTTTTCGTATCAGATGATGACCAAATGCTACAAGGTTCTTTGGTGAGATTTGTTCATCGTCTTAAGTTATATCTTTTTAGAAGTAGACACTGAATACGTTAATTTAATTCCTGAAAAATTCCTATTGGAATTCCACTAATTTGTAGATTAATTTGAAGGAGAATTTAGGCAATCCATCAAGAACATAGGATATCTCCCCATTAATTCAGATCACTTAGTATATATTTTATTAAAGTTAAATTTTTTTCCACAGGAGATTTCTAAATTCTTGATTTAGTTACTTCTTAGATATTTTATAATTTTTATTGCTGTTTTGAGTTATACTCTAGTTTTAAATGTTACATTTTCTAGTTGATTATCCTTGCTTTGGACCAGAGATAGGCACCCTTGTTTTGTAAAGGGCTAGATAGTAAATATTTTAGGCTTTGTAGCCATATAAGGTATCTGTTGAATATGCTTCTTGGTTTTTATTTTATTACTTTTAAAATGCAAAAATTATTCTTAGCTGGTAGAGCATTATAAATATAGCTGTAGAGGGAATTTGGCCCACAGGGTCTTAGTTTCCCAATTCCTGGTGTAAAACAAGGTTATTGCTTTATAGAAGTTGCTCTTTATAACTTAGCTGAGACTTCTTATTAGTTCTAACGGTTTTACTGATTATTTCGTTAGTTTTTTTAAAAACATAAATGATCGTATGATCTGCACATAATACCATTTTTATGTCTTTCCTTTTCATTCTTACCCTTCTTACAATTCTTTTTCTTACAGGGTTAGTCAGGGCCCCAACTGTAATAGTCAGCAGATATAGTGATGGTGGGTGTTGTTAACTTGTTCGTGTCTCAAAGGGAATGTATCTCAAGTTTCTCTTTATGTATATGTTTACTGAAAGCTTTGGTATATAACCTTTACAAAGCTAAGACAGTTTTCTTCTGTTCCTAGTTTGCTAGGGCTTTAAAAGTACCATAAGTGGTGAATTTTATCAAAAGCTGTTTCTTCACCATCTGAAATAATACGAATGACATCCTGTGGCTTACTAGTGAGGTGAATTAATCTAATATATTTCCGTATATTGGACTATGCTTGCATTTTTGCAATAAACCTTATTTGATCAGAATTCAATTAGCTATTGTTTTATTTAAAAATTTACACCTACATTCATAAGTGAAAGAGGCCTGTAATTATCTTCCCTTATCATGTCCTTACCTGATATTATAATTTAGATTACACTGCTTTCTTGATTTTTTTATTCTGTTCTGTTTTACTGAGTTTATTGGGGTGACATTGGTAATAAGTTATGTAAGTTTCAGGGCTACGATTTTGTAACACATCCTCTATATATTGTCTTGTGTGTTCATCACCCCAAGCCCCACATCATTTCCTTCCATCATTATTTATCACCCTGTTACCCTCTCCTACCTTCCCCACACTTCTTTTCCTCTGGTAATCATTATTCTGTTGTTTATGAGGTGGTTTTTTTTTTTTTTGCTTAGTCCTTTCCCCTTTTTCACTCAGCCCCCATATCACCTCCCCTCTGACAGCTCTCAATCTGTTCCTGTATCTGTTTCTATTTTGTTTGTCAGTTTATTTTGTTAATCGAATTCCACAGATAGGTGAAATCATATGGTATTTGTCTTTCCCTGACTGGTTTATTTCACTTAGCATAATGTTCTCCAGTTCCATCCATGCTGTTGCAAAGGATAATATTCCCTCCTTTTTTCCTGCTGAGTAGTATTCCTTTGTGTCAATGTATCACAGATAATTTATCTAGTCATCTACTGATGGACATTCAGGCTGCTTCTAAATCCTGGCTATTGTAAATAACACTGCAAAGAACACAGGGGAGTATATATTCTTACAAATTAGTGTTTCAGGTTTTTTTGGATATATTCCCAAAAATAGAATTGATGGGTCATAAGGCAGTTCTGTTTTTAATTTGTTGAGGTAACTCCATACTGTCTTCCACGGTGGCTGGGCCAGTCTGCATTCCTACCGACTATGCACAGGGTTCCTCTTTTTCCACATCTTTGCTTGCCCTTGTTGTTTGTTGATTTATTGATGATAGCCATTCTGATACATGTGAGGTGATATCTTGTTGTGGTTTTAATCTACATTTCTCTGGTGATTAGTGACATTAAGTGTCTTTTCATAAGTCTATTGGCCATCTGTATGTCCTCTTTGGAGAAGTGTCTATTCAGGTTCTTTACCCATGTTTAAATTGGGTTGTTTGTGTTTTTGGTGTTGTTTCATAAGTTCTTTGTATATTCTGGATATTAACTCTTTATCAGAAGTATCAATGGTGAATATGTTCTCCCGTTCAGTGGGTTGTTTTTTCATTTTGTGATGGTTCCCTTTGCTGTGCAAAACTTAGTTTGATTAGTCCAATTTGATTATTTTTTCTTTTGCTTCCCTTGCCTGAGGTCATATATCAGAAAAAATATTGCTATGAAAAAAGTCAATATTTTACTGCCCATGTTTTCTTCTAGGATTTTAGTGGTTTTGCATCTAACATTTAAGTCTTTGATCTATTTTGATTTTATTATTCTTGTGTATAAGAAAGTGGTCTAGCTTTATTTTTTTTGCATGTATCTATCCAATATCCCCAACACCACTTATTGAATAGACTATCTTTACTCCATTGTATGTTCTTACCTCATTTGTCAAATACTAATGGACCATAACAACATGAGTTTATTTCTGGGCTTTCTGTTTTGTTCCCTTGATTTATATGTCTGTTTTTATGCCATTACCATGCTGTATTGATTACTATGGCCTTGTAGTATAGTTTGATATCAGGTCATGTGATTCTTCCCACTTTGTTCTTCTATCTCAAGATTGCTGTGGCTGTTCAGGGTCTTTTGTGGTTCAATATACATTTTTTGAAATATTTGTTCTCATTCTGTGAAATATGCCATTGATATTTGATCAGAATTGCATTGAATCTATAGATTGCTTTGGGTACTGTGGACATTTTAATGATACTAATTTTTCCTATTTATGAACATGGTATATACTTTCACTTATTATTTTCTTATTTAATTTCTTTCTTCAATGTCATAATTTTCTGAGTACAGGTATTTTACATCCTTTGTTAAATTTATTCTCATATATTTTTGTTGCAGTTATTGATGGGATTGTTTTCTTAATTTCCCTTTATGATAGTTTATTATTGGTGTATAAGAATGCAACTAATTTCTGGATATTTATTTTGTATCCTGCTACTTTACTGAATTCATTAGTCAGTTATAGTAGTTTTTTGTGGAATCTGTAGGGTTCTCTCTATATAAGTATCATGTCATCTGCAAATTATAACAGTTTTACTTCTTCCTTTCCAATTTGAATGGCTTTTATATCTTCCTGTATGATTGCTGGGGCTAGAACTTCTAGTACAACACTGAATAAAAGTGGTGAAAGCAGACATTTCTGTTTAGTTCCAATCTTAAGGGAAATGCTTCTAGTTTTTGCCCATTGAGTATGTTGTTGCCTGTGGGTTTGTCATATATGGTCTTTATTGTGTTAAGGTTTGTCATATATGGTCTTTATTGTGTAAATTTTTTTCCAGATACTTTGCTGAAAGTTTTTATTACAAATAGGTTTTGGATTTTATCAATTGCTTTTTCTGCATCTATTGATATGATCATGTGATTTTTATTCTTCATTTTGTTTATGTGATGCATCCCATTTATTGATTTGTGAAAATTGTAGCAACTTTGTATCCCTGGAATAAATCCCACTTGATCATGGTGTATGATCTTTTTTAATGTATTGCTATATTTGGTCTGCTAATATTTTGTTGAAGATTTTAGCATCTATGCTCATGAGGGATATTGGCCTATAAATTTCTCTCTTTGTGTTATCTTTATCAGGTTTTGAAATTAGGATAATACCAGCCTTGTAAAATGAGCTTGAAAGTTTTTGTTCCTCTAGAATTTTTTGGAATAATTTGAGAAGGGTTGATGTTAGTTCTTCTTCGAATGTTTGGTAAAATTCTCCTGTGAAGCCATCTGGTCCAAGACATTCATTTGTTGGGAGTTTTTGATTACTTCTTTAATTTATGAGTTGTAATGTGTCTATTCAGGTTTATGCTTCTAGGAATTTATCCATTTCATCCAGATTGTCCAATTTTGTGGCATATAGTTGCTTATAATATTTTCTTACAGTCTGTTGCATTTCTGTAGAGTCAGTTACTTCTTTTCGTTCATTTCTGGTTTTACTTATTTGGATTTTCTCTCTTTTTTTCTTGATGAGTGTGGTTTAAAGGTTTAACAATCTCGTCTATCTTTTCAAAGAAACAGCTCCTTGTTTCACAGATCTTTTCATTGTTTTTTAGACTCTATTTCATTTATTTCTGCTCTGATCTTTATTATTTCCTTTATTCTATTCACTTTGGATTTTGTTGTTCTTTTTCAAGTTCCTTTCAGTGATACAGTAGATCAAATGGATTTAATTGATATCTACAGAGCATTTCACCCCAAAACAGCAGCATATGCATTCTTTTTAAGTACACATGGAACACTGTCTAGATTAGACCATATGTTAGTACAAAAAAACAAGTCAGAATAAATATAAGAAGATTGAAGTCATATCAGGTATGTTCTCTGACCACCATGTTATAAAATTAGAAATTAATCCCAAGAAAAAAATGTAAAATACACAAAGATATGGAGGCTAGATAAGACATTACTAAACAGTGCCTGGGTAAACAATAAGATCAAGAAAGAAATCAAAAAGCTACCTTGAAATAAATGTAAATGAGAATAGAACAACCCAAAGTCTATGGGACACAGAGAAAACAGTCCTGAGAGGGAAATTCATAGCATTACTGGCCTACTTAAAGTAACAAGAAAACTCTCAAGTAAACAATCTAACTTTACACTTAACTATGTTCCTCTGTTTTCCTCCCCTCCTCCTTCCCCTCCTCTTTCTTCTTCTCCTTCTCCTTCTTTAGGCAGGCTTTTTAACATTTCCTGGAATGCTGGTTTGCTGATAATGAACTACCATAACTTTTTCTTGTGTGGGAAGCTCTTCATTTCTCCTTCAAATTGAAATGATAGCCTTGCTGGGTAAAGTAGTCTTGGTTGTAGATCCTTGCTTTTCATCACTTTGACTATTTCATGCCAATCCTTTCTGGCCTGATATGTTTCTGTTGAGAAATCAGCTGACAGTCTTATGGGAGCTTCCTTGAAAATAACTGTCTTTCTCTTGATGCTTTAAAGATTTTCTCTTTGTCTTTAACATTTCCCATTTTAATTATGATGTGTCATGGTGTGGTCCTCTTTGGATTCATGTTGTATGGGACTCTCTGCACCTCCTGGACTGTGTGACTTTTTCCTGCACCAGGTTAGGGAATTTTTCAGTCAACATTTCTTTAAATAAGTTTGTATTTGTTCTGTTACACTTTCTCCAAATGTGATAAATGTATTTAAAAATATAAATTCCTTCTAGAACTCTTCTAGCTCTGTCCTGCAAAATTTAACATATGTTGCTTCATTACTATTTAATTCTAAATATTATTAATTTTCTTTTAAATCAAGGGCTATTTAAAATTTCATTTAGTTGCAAAATAGTAGTATTTTGTAAAATGCTTTTAGTTTCAATACATATAATATTTTAAGAAAATATATTATTTTCAATTTATAATTCTATCATATTATGATTGGAGACATAGAATTTATTGAGGCTACCTTAATTGTCTAATAAATGGTCTTTTTTCTATGTTCCACATCTACATGAAAAGAATTTGTTTTTCTCTTTGTTGAATGTGGGGTCTTATATGTAAGTATATATCACATGGTTTGAGGTTATTAACTGTATTGTTCTGCTCTTCAATATCTCTTCTTATTTTCTTTTTGCTTCATCTATTAGTTTCTGTTAGTAGTTAAAATTTCCAGCAATGATGGTTATTTTATGTATTTTTCTTCATATTTCTGTCAGTTATTGCTTTATGCAGTTTGAGATTGTATTGGTAAATGCACATATGTTTTTCATAATTACATCCTCATTTTTCCCCTTTTCAGTTTATATGGCCCTTCTTTTTCTCTTTTGATACTTTCCCCCTTAAATTGTGTTTTTTTCTGTGTTAACGTAGCTACCTAAGTTTTCTCTTAGTTCATATTTACTTAATATGTGTTTATCCATTTTAATTTTTAAAAAATATTTCTGTCTGTTTTAAGTCTCTCCCGAAGCCAACATATCTTTTTATCTTATTTTGAAAACTAATCTTGGAGTCTCCATCTTTTAATTTGTTAGCTTATTTTTAAAAGATTCTAGTATATTCACCTTTATCATTTCTTCACATCCTACTTTTTATTTAAAACAGCATTTCTCCTGGGATTCTTTCTAGACATGGTTATGTTTTTTATTCTTCAAATCTGTTAACTTTTCTTTTAATGAATCTTTATGCTGATTACACAATTTTATTGGCAGAAAGTGGCAATGATTTGAAACAACTTCTGATGAAAGTGAAAGAAGAAAGTGCCAAACAGAATTTAATTTGAACATAAACAAGACAACAACCATTACTACAGAAAAAATATACAAGTTTAACAAAGAAGAGGAAGACTGAAATTGTTTTGCTCACCTTGGTTCAGTAATTAATTCAAATGAAGACTATAGGCAAAAAAAAGCAAGAGTCTTGGAAATACAGAATGGAAGAACTGGAAAAAAATGAAGAGCAAAGATGTGTTATTACAGACCAAAGCTAAGATCATCCACACCCCTGTATCCCAATTACTATGCACAGATGCAGAAGTAGGATGGTAAAGAAGGCTCAAAAGAAAAAAAAAGTATTCATTTGAAATATAGTGTTGAAGTGGAGCTCCAAGGAAGCCTTAGATCACCAGAAAAGTGAATAAAGGGGTCCTAGATAAAATTAAGCCTGAAACATTGCTGGAGGCAAAAATGACAAAACAGAAGTTGTTCTTCTTGGCTACATCATGAGAGTGCAGGGCTCTTCAGAAATAACGGTAATTCTGAGAAAACTAGGAAACAGCAGGAAAAGAGAAAGACCAAACGTGAGGTGAGTTGACACCATAAAAAAAGTTACAGGCATTAATTTACAGGAACAGAGCAAGGCTGTTGAGGACAGGAATCATTCATTCATAGCATCACCAGTAGTAGGAGCTGACTCAATGGCACATAACACACATCCTTTCCTATTGGGAAAGTTCCTCTATCTAATTTGCTAATTCTTTCTTCTGTTATTTTTTTCTATCTATTGTTTTCCTTATTTTAGTTTTTATGCATTCCATATTCAATTTTTCTACTTCTTAATGACATTTAATTCTTACTTTTTGGCTCTACTATAACCTACTATTTCCATATTTATAGGTATAATGCATATTTTAAATTCTTAATCCATTTGTTTCAGTTCTGCTTTATGTAATATACATTGTTTAACTTACTGTTCGTCAATTAAGGAAGTTCTTCTCAGAGGTAGTATTTATGCTTGTGAGTCCATGTTCACTTGAGAATAACAGATGATCTTGCTGGTAATGTGTTTGGGGAAAAAGAATGAAGGACAGACCTTAGGCCAAGTCCCTCTAGTTTAGTATGAAGGATAGGGGAACACTAAGCTCTGGGTCAGAGAGATCCAGGCACCATAGAACCACCATTGATCATTCCTTTTTCAGAAATAATCTACACCAGACAACTCTGCTTTAAGAATCCTTCTTTTAATTCTTAGAAATAAGCAGCACTGGTAGAAGCCAATTTCCTTAATTGGTAGTATCCCAACCATGGGGATCAGTACCTCACTCTAGCAAGACACTTGTGCTGTCTCTATATTACTGTTCTATCATGGGGCTATTGTTGTCAATTTCTTCGGAGATGGTTGCAATATAATTTTTTATTCTAATAATAATTAAAATAAAATATGCAACATTTTAATTTATGGTGTACACGTATATGTGAAAAGTTCACACTTGCTTATTTCAACAAATTAAGTAATTCAGACACCTATAAAGTTAATATTCTCCCCCTTCCCTATCATCATGCTCTGAAGAAAATTGATATAAACACTTTTCTCCTTCAAATATTCACTTATAAAAGGTTCTATCTCTCAACTCATTATTCTAAACTTAAAAATATATATAATATAATATTCATAGCTATTTATCCAGACCAATATTTATAAATTAATTCATTCTCTTTCCTGGGTAAATAATATTCTGTGACATGGATGTTCCATAATTTACTTATCAATTCTCCTACTAATAGACATGTTAGTTTTTTCCCACTTTTTATAAATATAAACAATACTGCAATAAATATTCTTGGAACAGTTACAATGGATGGAATCCAGAAATAGTCCAAAGGATATATAGCAACATGATATATCACAAAAGTAATATTTCAATTCAGTGGGGAAAAAGTGATTTATTTATTAAATAATGCTGGCATAACTAACAATTTCCATATGGGACAAAAAGCTCTATTCCTTTCTTATGTCTTATACAGAAATGAGCTCCAGATACAATGATGTAAAAAAAATAAAAAAATTAGAAGAGTAATTATATAATTTCAGAGTTGGGAAAATTTTTTGAGGAAATTTTGGAAACCTGGAAATAATAAGGGGAAAAAACATGGACAGATTTGAATCTATAAAAATTTTAAATGTTTTATGTCTCCATATGACACAAATAACTAAATTTTTCTCTGTGTGTCATCTTAAGGTCAAATAAATGTTTAGGTCCTGGATTTTATCTGATGAGGAATGATGAAATCTTATTAATATGAAGTCTACCCAACTATATCTGTATATAACTATACCTAACTATATATATCTACATAACTATATCTGATGTAGTTGTAATAGGACTTTGTGGTCATGATTATGTCTCTTGAAATCACATCTCTACAGTCTGGAAATTGAACAGACCCTATAATATAGTTCTTTATTGAGATTATTGTGAGGAGAAAAATTTACTTAGTTTATTCTACTCTGAGTTCTAAAATGTTTATATACATGTGTGTTTGTATTAAAGTTTCTTTTAAAGGAGATTTTGGACATTTAATTCAGTAAGTGATAGAGGTGGTATGATGGCTGAAGAGAATTGCAGAGTAGTTATAATTTTTCTGTTTGCTTTTAGGTAGCAAAATATTTAGCTGTGGCTGACCTACAAACATACATTTGTATGTTTCTTTTAAAAAGGTGACTCTGTTAACAGATACTAGAATTTTTAGTTGTTCTGGAAGATTAGTTGTCAGTGTATCAACACAATTATTGGTTTGCACCACTGACACAATAAAGGAGCATTCACTCTTTTAAATCTTTAGAAAGAAGTTTATTCCCCTAACTCACTGAGATCAATGGTTTTAAATTAGGATGTTTCCTCCAAAGTTAGGTTTATAACCAGGATCTCATTTAATCAGGAACCTTAAAGATGATCTAGTTCTAGACCAATCTCATTTGTGGATGAGGATCCTGGGCCCAGAGGGATTAAGTAACTTCTTAGAGTTACGAATAGCAGAACCCTTGCTAGAATCTCTTAGCTGTTGTTATCTTGGTAGTGAACCAGGCTGCCAATTACAGCTGGCAGAAAAAGACTAGTGCTAAAGGCATTGTCTCAAAGGCACTTAAATTGGGAATATAATAATTGTCTCCTTTAAGATTTCCTCCTGTCCTGGCATATGGTATTTTATGGGCAATGCCTGCTTCCTGACACTTTCTGTTGCTTTCTTGGAAAGTCCATTGAAAGTGGATGTCTACAAGATGACATTCTGACTATGTATGCCCTGAGTCCTGACACTTCAAATATCAATGTTTGTGTGTAGTTGGAAAATTGATGAGTGAGCAGAGAAGGGCAGGGAGAAGTGATTTAGAGGATTTGATTAGGCAGCACAAAAAGAGGAGATTGCTTGTTTTATATATTTGTGTTTAATCTAGTCCATAGATCATTATATTACCTACTTAATTTTGGTAATATTATTTACCTAATAGAAGGTACTTGGCCTTCTGATTCAAGGTAAATTGTGATTTAGTCACACATCAATCAGGTTGAGAGACATAAAAATGGAAATGAGGGAGTAGAAAAGCAAGTGGACTTTTTTTTTTTAAGAAAAAATACTTAGCTGTGAAGACTAGTGAGGGGGATAATTAGAAAAAGGTGTGTGTAAGTTTACAAAGGATATGGAAGAAAGAATTATATGATGAATATTGGATCTCCAATAAATTGCTCTATTATTTTCTATAATGATATATATTGGTCAGAGGTTTTCAAAATCACATGATATTGGGCCAAAACAATATTCTGTTGATTCATTAATGCCGCTGGCTTTCTGTTCCTGCTGTTATACCTGTACTGTAGCAATCCATCATCTCTTGCTTGGAAAATTTCAATGGTCTTCTCATTAGTCTTATGACTAGTGTCATTCATCTTTTTATTTTCTATGCTACTCCAAGTATAATTTTAAAAGTGCAAATTCTGTTCCATTGCTTCCTTGATTGAAACCTTTCAGGGCCTCCCACTGCCTACAGGATCAAGGTTAAAATTCTTAGCCTGGTAGCTTTGGCTCCTGCCTCCCTCTCTACCTGTATCTGTCATTGCTTTCCTATTGACCCCATACTTCATTAATCATCATTCAACAACTTTTTATTGTGTCCACTGTGTACCAGGGGCTATGCTGGATCTAGGATGTGATGGGTGTGAGAAAGTGCCCTAACAGAGGAGCACAACTTTCCATAATCATTCGTGTTGACTGACTCTGCTAGTCTCTATCATGAACATAGTAGAGCAAACCCCAACCACACACCCTCATATGACTAATTGTTCACCCCAAATCATAACGTAATGCAATTTGAAGTAAAAGGATCCCTGTTTAACACAGTTGAGAGAATGAAAAGGCAAGTTACAGACTGGGAAAAAAATACTTACAAACCACATGTCAGAGAAAGAACTCACATCCAGAATTATTGACAGAGTCTCAAAGCTCAATGGTAAGAAAAAAAACAAACCATTGAAAAAGGTGGACAAAAGTTTTGAATAGACACTTTACCAAAGAAGCTAAATGATGCCAAATAACACATGAAAAGATTTTTATCATCACTAGTTATTAAGAAAATGGAAATTAAAACCACAACGAGATATCACACCTATTAGAATGGTTAAAATTTAAAAAAACAACTGGAAATTTCATACATTGCTGGGGAATTGCAAAACAGTGTAGACACTAAAAAACAGTCTTGCAGTTTCTCATAAAGTAAAACATATTTACCATAAAACCCAGCAGTCACACTTCTAAGTATTACCCATGTAAAGTGAAAACTTATGGTCACACAAAAACCTGTATGTAAGTTTATAACAGCTTGATTTGTGATTGTCCTAAATTGGGGGGGGGAAAACCCAAAAGCTCTTTAACTGGTGAATGGTTATACAGAATGTGGTACATCCACTCCGTGGAATTCTACTCAATAAGAAAAAGAAATGAACTGATATACACAACACAATGAATCTCAAGTGCATTATGCTAAATGAGAAAAGCCAAGCTTTAAAATCTAAGTACTATATGATTTCGTTTTTATCACTTTCTGGAACAGGTAAAATTTCATGGACAGAAAACAGATGAGTGGTTGCCAGGGGCTGGGGGAAGGAAGAGTGGTTGACTACAAAGTGGTCTGGAGAAGTATTTTGGGTTGATGGAACTGTTCTATATTTTAATTTTGAGAGTGGTTACATGACTATACATTTGGCAAAAGTCACAGAACTGTACACTGAGAAGGGCAAATCTTAATGTATGTAAATTTTATCTCAGTGAAGAAATATATTGTTTAGACATAAGAACCAATGAGATGTGTCTGTGCAGTTTCAGCTTCTTGTCAGTCCCTTCTTTGTCTGTCACTCCCCCTGAGCTGTTGTAAATTCGTGGGGACAATGTTGGGTTGTGGGGTTTGTGGCAGCTTCCAGTCCTCTCCTTTCCTGGGGCAGGAGCACATTTAGTCATCGAAGAGAACCTTTCAAGGGGAGCCCACATATTCCTATCCAACTTTGTATTTACTCAACCTTTCCTTCTCCAGGTTCAGGAGCCTGTTGAGTAATCTAATGAGTCATCATTAAATTTGAATGACAAATTAATAGGTCATTTTTTTCCCTTTAGCCCCCTTAAATTAGCAATTCAGATGCATTTTAGGAATTGCACTTTCTTTCCCATACTGACTTTTCCAAAGGAAATGAATAAGCTTCTCCAAGCTCTTAATTTAGAACATCCTTCATTGTTCTTTTTTGGGTTTCCTTTCTTTTCTCTGGGGTTTCTGGTTTCTGACATGGACTCTGGCTCACAGTGTCCGTGGTGTTATGGCTGAGACGAGACAAATTCACACAGACTACTGAGTCCTGTGAAGGAAAAGGGACAGCATGGCCACTCTCTCAAGAGGAGAGCACGCTGACCCTTGCCTTGACAGATTTTTACTGGCTTTAATTTGCATAGGAATACAGGGAATATATGGGAAGCTCATCAGTCATTGTTAGGCAGTGATGATCAAATAGATAACATTCAAAGAACTCTGAGGGCCTATTTTGAGTCAGGGTCATAGCCAAAAGGCCATAGCTAATAGCTAAAGGACCATAAAACTTTGGGGAAACAAACTCATTTCATGCTTGGACCCTTATCATTTAAATTGAGGGCATTAGCAAAGCAGGGTTCACAGGATTTTATTCATTCTTTCTTAGATCTGATCACCCTGGGGAACTCACCCTTTCTAGCATAGGGCTGCACCCACCTACAGCATTGTTTCAGGGTTAGGTCGAGCAGGGAAAGTAAGGCAGCAAAGAGATTAGGAGACTTCTTGCAGACAGAATGAGGACTCAGGCTATGTCAAAGCTGAGGGGTTAGGGTCCAACACCCCCTTTTTCTATAGCCCCTCAGGTCCTCCCCTGAGGGCCCCCTCATGACAGTGCTTGTGTTAGGTCATCCCTCCCTTGAGGACTCTTACCCATCATTGGCTAACCTGTGATGCACTGGGGGCCAGGCAGGGTGAAGTAAAGTGGACAGAGGTGGCATTCCTGCCAGGAGAATAAGGTTTGTCTCCATAGTGGCTTAGGGTCCCAAGGTCTCTCACTCAGCCTTAGCCATGGGGGGTTATAGCTTCTGAAACCAGGCAGGGCAGTTCCCAACAGGTCTCTACTGAAGATTCCAGAGAAATATGGAGCTGTAACTGGTAAGAGAATTACTTACTATTTCACTCTTCTGTCCCACTGTCAGATGCTGGTCCTGGGTTTTGCTATGAGAACATGCCCACCCTGCCCACAGCTGCTTTGGCCGTAGTGCTTAGTAAATGGTCCTGGAGACATCTTGATTCCAGAACAAGCCTTTGATTTGCTTTTGTTTGAATATGTTTCCTGTTTTCTGGTGCAGGGTTCGAATATACCAAGTGTTGGGAACCCAGTATTAAATGAATGAAAATATTATCTAATGTAGAGAAATACATTGGTTAAACATAAACATTGTCTAGGCTCTTTCTCAAAATGAGAAGAGAAGGGAGCTAGTTCACGGGGAGCTAAGTTTTCATTTTTTTGTTTTAATTTTCTTACTTTATTTTTATTTTTTATAATATATTTTATTGATTATGCCATTACAGTTGTCCCATTTCCCCCCTTCCTTCCCCTCCACCCTGCACACCCCCTCCCACTCACATTTCCCCCCTTTAGTTCATGTCCATGTGTCATAAGTTCTTTAGCTTCTACAATTTCCCACACTACTCTTGCCCTCTTCCTGTCTATTTTCTCCCCACCGTCTATGCTACTTATTCTCTGTTCCTTCTCAATGCCCTCCTCCCACTCCCCTGTTGCTAATGCTGCATGTGATCTCCATTTCTGTGGCTCTGCTCCTGTTTTAGCTGTCTGCTTTTGTTTTAGGTGTGGTTGTTAATAACTGTGAGTTTGTTGTCCTTTCACTTTTCATATTTTTTATCTTCTTTTTCTTAGATAAGTCTCTTTAACATTTCATATAATAAGGGCTTGGTAATAATGATGAATTCCTTGAACTTGACCTTATCTGAGAAGCACTTTATCTGCCCTTCCATTCTAAATGAAAGCTTTGCTGGATAGAGCAGTCTTGGATGTAGGTCCTTGTGTTTCATGACTTGGAATACTTCTTTCCTGCCCCTTTTTGCATGTAAGGTTTCTTTTGAGAAATCAGCTGACAGTCTCATGGGAACTCCTTTGTGGGTAACTGTCTCCTTTGCTCTTGCTGCTTCTAAGATTCTCTCCTTCTCTTTCATTATGAGTAACTTAATTGTGATGTGCTGTGGTGTGTTCCTCCTTGGGTCCAATTTCTTTGGGACTCTCTGGGCTTCTTGGACTCCTTGGAAGTCTGTTTTCTTCACCAGATTGGGGAAGTTTCCCTTCATTATTTTTCCAAATAAGCTTTCAACTTCTTGATCTTGCTCTTCTCCTTCTGGTATTCCTATGATTTGGATGTTGTAGCTCTTAAAATTGTCCCATAGGTTCCTAAGTCTCTCCTCATTTTTTTGAATTCTTATTTCTCCATTCTGTTCTGGTTGAATGTTTATTTCTTCTTTTCATTCCAGATCTTTGATTTGAGTCCTAGTTTCATTCCCTTCACTGTTGATTCCCTGTATATTTTGCTTTATTTCATTTTGTATAGCCTTCATTTTTTCCTTCATTTTGAAACCAAGCACAATCAATTCTGTGAGCATCCTGATTACCAGTGTTTTGAACTCTACATCAGATAGGTTGTCTATCTCCTCGTCGCTTAGCTTGTTTTCTGGAGCTTTGATCTGTTCTTTCATTTGGGCCATATTTCTTTGTCTCAGCGCATCTGTTATGTTGTAAAGGTCTGGAGCCTTAGATATTCACCAGGACTCAGCAACCCTCTTTGATGTGTTGTGGTGGTGTCTGGTGGGGAGGGGTCAGGGGGGAACAATGCCATTCACTTGCTCTACTGTAGGCCCACTTTCCAATGAACTCTCCTATGAGACTGGGAGTTTCTTCCACTGTCACAACCCCCACAGTATTTTATAGCTAGAGTTTTTGAGTCTTTAGTTTCCCTTCAGTTAGCCCCACCTCACTCCATTGGTCTGCTACCTTGCCATGCATCCTCTGCTTGGCTGCCCATCTCTGCCCCTCCTACCAGCCTGGATGAATGTTTCTTTAACTCCTTGGTCATCAGAGTTCCATGCCGTTTGATTTATGGCACTTCTGGTTGTTGATTGTTTTTAAATTGGTTGTTATCTTTCTTTTGGTTGTGCAAGGAAGCGAGGCATTTCTACCTATGCCTCCATCTTGGGCTCATGGGACTGCTGTGTAAGGTCACAGGGTTGAGCACAGAACAACTCTAGGAGGCTCCAGTCACATGGACTGCAGCATGAATGGTGCACCTGAAGTGGAGCAATGAAGCAAACTTTTGGGCAACCTAGAGATGTCACTCAATGCATCCTACTGATCCCAATAGGAAGGGGCATACCAGCATCTCTCTACTTGTTTATTTTTAGAGAGAGGGTAAGGGAGGGAAAAAGAGAAGAGAGAAACATTGATTGGTTTCCTCTGGTACACGTCCAGACAGGGGACCAAACCCCCAACCCAGGCATGTGCCCTGGCTCCAGAATCAAATCAGTGACCTTTCGCTTTGCAGAAGGATGCCCAACCAACTGAGGCACACCAGCCAGAACTCTAAGCATCGACTTTTCATGGTGTTGACATATTTCCCCTCTAATGGTTTAAACTCCTGTTAAATATCTTTGGAAACCTCACATGATGCTTAACATAATACCCAACACATATATTTGTTAACAAATAATTGAAGACTGTTCTGCTGGCCTCTGAAGCTTGGAGCTGTTTCCCCTATTTTGGGGGCATAGATATAATCTGTTGGTAGGTAGGTGCCTTCCAACTGAAGTGATGTGGGACTGGTTATAAGTGGACAAGCCAGCGTCCTCAGCGTGAAGACCATCTTTCACAAAGACAAGGAGGTAGGTCTTGCCAAGTTGTGCTTAAGGATGGTGAGTGGTTAAGACTGGCAGGGGGTGAAATTTTTATTTAGGGGTCAGTGAAGGAGAAAACTGAATTATTAAATGAAGGGCAAGTTGAGAAGGACTTTGAATGTCTTATCAAAGATAGAGAGGTGACATGATGAAGATTTTGAAAGAGGTCTTTCCAGGATGTCTGGTGATGCTTAGAAAATGCAAAGAAGGAGTTTGAATGGAGGACCAGGGTTGGTGTCTGATAGGCCACATGTCAAGTGAAAAAAATGGATAGGGGAAGAAATAGCCTGACTCCTGAGGACAGCATGTAGAGCACTCTTATTTAATTTAGAAGTTTCAGATGGTACCCTGCAGAGCTAGAGCACCCCTCTGAGATGCTTGGGGTAGGGGTAGGGATGGGGGGATAGTGCAGGGTAGGGGGCAGCAGTAATGTGGGTTAGGGGGTTACTGTGAGAGAACAGGGTGCTTATTTTATTTCATGCAATTTGGCCCTGCAAAAGCTTTCATTTGGAAAAATAATTTTGCAGCTTTGAAAATAGTAGGGCTTTTAAAAATTATTATTTTTTCTTTTAAAGCAAAGGAGTAAGCTAAAGCCTTAGGTCAAAATATCCTCAGTGTGAAGGTACTGGGATGCTATAGTTCTCCTTATAGGAAACAGTGTACAATTAGGTGCTTAATACATTGTCTTCTTTTGGGAAGAATGTGATAAAAATTGGTCAGCTCCTCCAGACAACTCTGTCCAGCCTATTTCCCGGTTTGAGGAGGTCACTTCTACCCCATTCAGATTCTTCATAATCATGGCAAAATTGAAAGGAAACCCCCAAGTGCAGTGAGACCTGCCTCCTACCTGAGGATGGACTAATATAAAAATTAGGATTCTAGTTATTCTACAATATCGATGGAGTATGGAATTCTCTGTTAGAGACGGCACCTGTTCAGGTGCAGAGAAGGGTCCCTTTGTCTGGATGAACCGTCTTTTCTCTCCTCTGCCAGGGCTGTAATTTCCGCTCTGTGGCCAGCAAAGGCCAGGGACTTTGAACCTGAGTAGAAGAAAAGGGAGAGGGGTTTCCATGAGTTTCATGCTAGGTTTTCTCTAATCCAGCTTTGTTAGCTCCTTGACAGAGGAAGTAAAATGAGTTGGGGCCTCAAATTGGGTTAAACTGTTGGAAGATGCAAATTGGTAAATAAACATCAAAACAATGAGGCTCTGCTAATCCTCCGACAAAGGACAAATTGCTAATCTAACTTCCCTGCCAGGATGGTTGCCCCAGTGGAACAAAGGCGGCTTTTATAGTTTATGTTTTATTTGTAAACTGACAGCGCTGGTCAGTTAGTGAATTTACTCTCACCTGCCTCTGAGGGGAGGGGAGGTGGCAAGTAATCCTTTCTTTCTCTACAGTCTCAGGGAACTGGTCACCTGATATGACCAGGAAAGGCCTTGGAGGATGTGCCAAATTTTAGCCACTTTAGTGTAACTGCCAAATTGCTTGTCAACAATGGAGCCAGTGTCTGAAGGGGAAAGGGCTGGGGAGTGGCAAGCCTTTTCAGCTCATAATTCAAGAGAGGCCTTGGGTTTCCCTGCCTCTCTCCAGCCTCCTAATCCTAGGGTTCGAAGCCTTCTCTGGGAAAGGTGATTGTCAACACTTGTTCATGGTAATTCTCTGAAAAGGTGTCTGTCACCCAGGCTGTTTCCTTTGCGAGTCAGCCTGCTTCCCCCAATCCCCACTGCAGGCCTGTCACCCAGGCTCAAGGTGTCAGCTCATTCATTATTCCAACTGACCTTCAGAGGAGAGTCTGGCGCTGAGATACTGACACCCACACAGACATATCTGGCCTGAACCTAATCTCCTGGAGAGAATCGCAGATAAATCCCAGTCTCCAGCGGCCCCTGGCCTCTTTTACCAGCCTGTCACTCCGCCTCCTGCCGTCCCACTCCCTCCACCTCAAACGTCAAGGCGTTCTTCTGGTGGTCTGAAGTGCAGCTCCCAAGGGGAAGAGATGGCTATTTTTCTTGGGTAAGTGCCTCTCAAGACACATCCTGCTGCTGTTAACATGCAGAAATCTTGCTCAGGGGTACACAGACTGCATCTAGGGTATTAGAATCCCACAGGTCTTCACACCCCCAGACTGAGGGCCAGGAGAGAACACAGATCATTTCCAGAGAGTACTACCAAAGCCCCAACCCACACCCACAGCAAAGAGGTGATTTCAAATACACATTCAGGATCAGGCTCAGAATTAACCAGGCATGACTGGGGCATATGTAGCCCAGATGGGGCCTTTTATGTCGCTGAGGTGGGTTCAGAGCCCCCATCACCCCACACACTGTGCCAGACGCTGGAACTGGTTTTAAAAAGTGAAGGAGTGCAATCCCAATGCCACATGCTCATTGACAGGGGCAGCAGCGCAGAGACTTGGTTCCGAACCCTCTGACTGGTATGTTAAGATGTGTGAAGAATTTTCTGTCTGTGTAGAATCAGATGGCCATTTGAAGGCCCCAACTCAAAGGCTATAGTTTGAGACTTGGTTCCAGGGAATAGTCTCCCAGGGTGGAAGGTGAGGGCTTGCTGACTGGGGCTGAGATGATGTTATCTTACTTGGTTAGGACCTGAGACTTAGCTCACAAAGACCTCTCCCCTCTGCAAGGGTTGTCCCTCTTGATTTTGCTATATTTTGGGGGGGATCCACTTTCTCCAACTAACCCCTCTAATACCTTTTCAGATGGATGGCAATCCTTGTTCTATGTGCCATGCCCTGAAACTACTCTAATACAGGTCTCTGGGACATTGAGTGGCCAAATCCAGGGGCACTTTCTGGTCTCCATCTGAGTGGCAGAATTTGGCAGGCTGATCACTCACCCTTTGACTCCGCCTCCCTGGCTCCCTGGACCTGGCACTCTTCTGGTTCTCCCCCATCTTAGGCCCCTCTGCTGTCTCCTGCTCCTCCCTGGAGCTGGCTGCCACATAAACTTTGGGACCCACTTCTCAAATGGAGCTTCATGAGAGAATAGCCTCCTGACACCTCTGTGTCTTCCCCCCATCCGCAATTTGTTCCCTCTCTCATTCTCTCATCACACCCTATTTTCTCCCTCCGTATCACTTCAACTTGTAATTAGCTTCTCTTCATAGAGGTTTACTGTCTGATTCCCCTTTCCAGATTCAACTCCATGGTGGAGACTATGTCTGTGTGTGCTATACTTGGCACACAGTAGGTGCTCAATAAATATTTGCTGAAAGAGTGAATGGATGAATCAATACATGCTTACAAGATACTAGGTATGATGCTAAGTACCTAGTGGCGTTTAGTGAACTATGCTGTTTTTTACCCTTTTGTGTGTTCATATTCTAAGGTTTTGAGGCTAAGGCCTTAAGCTTCTCACCATCCTCACCACTCTCACACAGGTCTGCTTACGAGGTGGCCTGCTGCAGTGGTTAGGAGAGAAAGCTCTGAGTTTACAGCCCAGCTTTCTGCTTACTAGCTATGTAATCTTGTTTTTGTTTAATGTCTTTTGCATTGACTAGAATGTTTAGCACAATGTACACGATAATGTTAATATTTGGTATTTTTGTTTCATATCTGACTTTAATTAAAATACTTTTAATATGATGTTGGCTATGTATTTAAGATGGATATTCTTTATGGTTGAAGAATGTCCTAGTTTTCCAAGTGGGAAATCTATTGAATAGATTCTATATATTTATAGAGATAAATATTCTTTATTAAAATATAATCTAAGTCCATGTTAATATATTTTCTAATATTAAGCCATATGG